>VDFB02040461.1:0-28552 GCA_007258455.2 Sequoia sempervirens | reverse complement strand
CTGCTACTACCCCTTCACAGATTGAGGGGCTAGAGAACCAAAAGAAAAGAATCCATGAAACTAGCTTTGGCTACTCTTATATGTATAGATTTTCAACCACACGTGGGTTGGCCCTCAATCAGGTAACAATCATACACACATAATGGTATGGTTTATCCCACACCAAATACAATAGTTTCCCCATGGATGGATACATAGTATCACCATCGCATGGCACACAAAGCAAGCACAGGGTACTCACAACACTCAATCAATGCACAGTTACTGGTTTCTCACATTTCCAGGGGTTACAATTACATGCACAACTCCATTACTCTTCAAAAGATCACATTCCATAAGTACTATTTTCCATATATCTCATGATGCTACAAGCCAATATCATGATTACTATGATCACTTAACAACTCCAATTAATAAATTCACATTCACCTCTATTCATTCAATATAACATTTTTGCCTTCATAACATATGCATATGTAGACTAACTTTTCTTCCAGAACGAATATATAAACCAGACAACATAATGGGCTCATATGAAACGAGAGTGCCCAGTGTTAGAACCTTTGCTCTGATACCAAGTTGTAACGCCCGTCATGCAACTCAGAGAACACAGACAAAGCAAATAATTTTTATTTTTTTAAACATTACAATTGAACATACCAGAACATTAACCATAACATATCACACCTTACATTACACTAGTCCACTTAGTTCTCTGGAGCACGTGAGGTTACTTCATAAACAACTAACAACGAAACAAAGATAACAACAACACTATTCACTACTTATAGCTATACTCAATGATCACACAAGTTACAAGACAAGATAGAAGTGATTTACTAACTTTGGCAATAGAGTCTACTTACTGGGGTCAGCTTAACATACCTCTTACATTCTATTTTATCGACATGTCCTTGCTCCCAATGCCTATACCTGCAAGGTCTACATGACTTGGCACACCCATAAGATCAAAGATAGTTAGCACATGATCACTAAGAGAAGCTATATAAATCAATGATAGTTTTTACGTTACCGGAGATAAATGACAAGACTCAAACAAGACTCAGAAGAACAGTCCTAGGGGCCCGACCTAATGCCTCGGGAGCACATCACTCGATGGCCTTGCCTACGTATATAATTCGCAGAGGCACCGTAGTTCGACAACTTGAGCTACTCCAACTCATTGACTAACCAACCAAGGGTTCACTCATAAGACTTTCAAGGAGGAAACTACCCCAACACAAAAGTAACACAACACCACAAATACACACTACCTCAAACCTCTATTCATAAGAATTATGTGACCCATACAAAAGTACATACAAGTAGAGGAGTGGGTATGCAACCCTTTCTAGGGTCCATCACCCCAGACAGTTCCTTAGGCGGCTGCCACCCACTTAGGTGAAGCCGAAGACTGAAGAACTAGATAAGCATCATACTCAAAACAGGAAAATGCAAGGCATTAACTCTCTCACGACAACTCATACCCAAAGGTCTTACTAAAACCGTTCGTCTCTTCCAAGCATTAAACCAAAAAGTTTCAATTCCAAAATTATGGCTAAGATGAGGATAACATCTCAAGAAATAAATCATGCCTCTAGAGAAGACCAAGTTAAATAATAACTAAAATTTAACTCCCAATTTACAATGGGGTTTTTGTATCAAAAGGAAAGCCAACGATGATTAAAATGGCAAAATAAACCACTCCAAAGGGTTTCAAGTTTAAAATAACATAACTAGCAACACATTTAATCCTATCTCAAAATCTCTACTTCCACAAAGAATTCTATGAAATAAAATACAGCTGATAAATAATTAAATAGATAATCTACAAAAGCACTACTACCCTTAGCAATTAACCCAAAAAAAAACAACTTAGAACAAAACTCTAATTCCACTAACATATACAAGATATGAATTTAACAAAACATTTAAATAGTCAATTTCATTTTCATTATATCTGTTCTCCTTTGATGAATTCACTTAAAAATAATTTACTTTAAATTTTATTCATATTATACAAGCTTACTAACTACAAAAAGACAAAATCAAAAGAGCTTATTAATCCTAAACTAGCCTATCCAATTTAATCCAAGAACTCAAAACTACTATACATACCCTTAAGACCAATACCAAATCTTAACATATAATCTTTCTTATAATAGGAACTAAATCAACTATTAAAAGTATCTAATAACTTAATCATCTTTACACAACTTAACAAACGATATAGTAAAATAATATCCATTCCACAACATAAGCTAACTAATATATCTACGATGAAAATTTCCATAATAACTTATATAATAAAACTCCAATATTTTCAAGGCATAAATATTCTCCAAAGCTAAGTTACTTAGCAATCTTACAAAACCATTAAATAGTTAAGAACATACTCATTCAACAAAATATATTTTACTTGTTTATAAAAGCCTTCTATCTAAACTATAAAACAACCTATTTTCACTAATTCAAAAAGGAAAGTTATTAATTTATATAAGAAATGAATCAATTAATATAATTAAGCTCTACCATTCTAAATAGTCATAATGCAATATTCCCTTTTGATTATTCAAATCAATTTCATAAGCTAATCAAAAATATTTACCCATTTTATAAATACAACTAATAATGCTTTTTAGTTATCCTTTCTTCTTTTTAAAAAAAAACTTACGAATGTACTTGCATATATATATATATATATATATATATATAAAATGTGGTTTTCTTTTATATATATATATATATAAAATGTGGTTTTTCTTTGATAAAAGATGGTTGTGTACAATCAATAAAATTACAGAAGACATAATATAAAAAGATAAACTCTCCATATGAATATAAATATCCCAGAAGGAAGTCGAATGGAATACAAAACCAACAATTCTGTTTTAAGGTAAAGAAGCAGAAGCTTTATATATATCTCACCACACCTAATATGCATTAACCTGTTATGATCTGTGACTCCAAATAAGGCACCAACAGCAAGAGGAGGCAGAGGCGCGAACTATTGAAGGCTACGCAGCAAAAGAAGAATGGATGAGGAGGGCGCGCAATAAGAGGGATTGGCCAGATAAATGAAGGCAGCAGGGTATCTCCAGCTTCAGGGCTTTTCCTCAGAGCTGGAAGACAAGAGAAGGGGTGCACAAATTGCAGATTTGGATAGGGAGTGAAGGCAGCCAGGTACTTCCAGATCCAAGACTTTTCTTAATGCTACGCATGAGAATAAAGAAGAATCATTGAATGGCCGCCATACAAGCTGATTGGCATTGTCATTTGGCTTATTTAGCATGGCGAAAATGTTCAGATTAGTTTACTAAAATAATAAAGGTATTATTCAGATTCAACGACATTAATAATCTAAAAGCATCGGACCCCAACCATGAGAAAATTTCACCAAGACACAACAAATTAAACCTTAAACAACCTATAGGAAATTAAGTGCAATAAAGGCGCATCGTTATAAATTGAAGGAAATAAGGTCGCTACCCTCAAAGAGGAAATTTCCAATTATAGATTCAACACAGAAAAGAACTCGCACCCACAGCCTTGTATGGATTCACATACAAAAGATTGAATGAAAATTCACTTAACAAATTTATCTCACAGATTCAACACATAGGCAGGCTATGAGGGTAGTGATAGGCGCCTAGGGAAGAAGCAATGGTCCGTGACAGCTATTGTTTAATTCGACATTTCACATGAATTCTCATTCTCATTGAAAACGGATACAGACAACACTAAGGGTGACGCAACAACTCTATAAGTAATAACATTACTTCATGCAGAAGATTTGATGCTTCCTTCGTAAAAGCTTATATGGTGATGTAAAGAATGCGGCCACAAGGAAACACAACAGATTTATAAATGGGCAAGGAGCTTACCAAGCTTTTTCAAAACATTGACAGGTGTAAAGGGAACCAACATTGCGCAACCTCGCCTATAGTAACCTGAGAGTGATAGAAATGGATGTACATGCACAAGCCGGGTGCTTTGACAAGGCATGTGATTGATAGAAATATGAATACATGAAACAGAGCGTGGGATCCAGAATTAGCATGCGAACTATGGATGAAAGGCTTGCACAATTTCAATCAACAAATTGACTCGGGAAAATAAATTTGTCTATGATAAAGGCATGATTTGAAATAAAATACTCCTCTAAATGAAGAATATACATTTGCGAGAAGTTAAACGTATAACATTTTGAGCCAAATCATTACTTAAGGAAACCCACACAGTATGCTTCTTAATGAAGCCTACATGAATCCATGTTCTATGCATGCTAAAATACAACCACTTCGTAATGCGATAAAGAGATCAAAGGAGATTTAGATAGTCTAGAAGCATGATACCTTCTAATTACTTCAACGTAAACTTCACAAATACCTTGAAGTGAAGGCGATCTCCAAGCTAATGTTCATTTGATTCACTAATGCAACCACCCCTGTTCATGTGCCCATCGCTATTCTTCGTCTAACCATCTACGTCACTCCCTTCTCAGATTCACCGATGGTGCGTGAAGTTTTGAGCCAGAGTTGGAGGGACTTGTCTCTTTTGACAAACTTGAGGCATGATCTTCTTCCCATGACAAGACAATGATCGAATAATTGCTTCCTTCTCCATACTACCTCCTTCTCCCGCCGAGCCCATGGATATTATCATATAACTAATGCTTTTTAGTGGAACGTAATTTAGAGAGCAAAGATGCCGCAAATCCCTTAATCGCGAAAAATCCAATAAACCTCATTAAAGTTACTCCATTCCTTTCTAAAAGTTCATATAAAAATCATAAATAAAAGCAATTAAATTTTATTTTTATTTTTATTTTTTAAAAGCAAGTTTTTCATTTAAATCTCCAATCACATTCGTTCTTTCATCTTTTTCTATTCTTTTATTTATTTATTTTTCTATTTTCAATATTTTTTTTTGTTTTAATTCCTGTTTTTACAATTTTACTTGTAAAGCATATTATCCAATTAATTTAAATAATTTATTTTGATAATTATCCTCAACCAGTGAGTTAATTGAAATAGTAAACACAATTTATTATTTAATTAACATTTAATAAAATACATGACTTTTTACAAATAAATAAAACATTTAAATATTTAAATACAATTTAATCTAACATTTTAATAAACAATATTACCCTTATTTAATTAATCCAATCACAACATAAGAAATACCAGCAGAATCCCTTGACCTATCTTTCTCTTCCGACTCCTTAGCCAGAGGAGTACTACATAATGCCACTTAAAGGTTGATTTTAACATTAGCTTAATATTTTTAATTCATTTCTAACTCCCAAGGTACGCTTAAGGTTAAATACATGACTTCTAAAGGAGAGCGAAGATGTTCATTTAAAGTTGACTTGTTTAAAAATTATTTAATTAAGTGAGATATATCTCAAGGTTATGACTTCAATATAACCACCTTACACCAACTCGTGACTTGATGGTAATTTGATCATTTATAGACTACAACCTCTCCTTGATGATATTTCCCTTTCTGTTGAGGTGTTGACAATTTTGTATCCACTTGAGAAAGAAATAGGGTTAGACTATTCTTTGTGTCATAGTATCAACACATTCACTTATACATATAAAGAAATCATTCATAATTGCAACTATATCAAATAAATTAATTTTTTTTCCCAATTTTCACATTCTCATGAAAGGTAGTTAATCACAACTAACTTAATGGCCATAATATTGTTGCCATAATATAAATAGGTGGAAATAAGGTTGGGATAAAAGTTAAAAGTATGGAAATGTGTGTAAATGGAGATGGATAGGGATCAAGGTGCGAGCCTGTAAAATTATTGAAACTAGAAGTGAGAGTTACAATAAAATACAAATTAATAATCCAATAACTACTTCAACAAGAGCATGCGCACAAAAAAAGTAAATCAAATTGAACCAATATTACCTCCACAAACATGCCTCCACAAACATGTTTATAGCTTACTCTATTACACTTGATTTTTGCAAATTTGTTGATATGTGGATTTCTCTTTCCTTAGCATAACCTTGATTTGCAAAGTAATAGCAAGATGGTGTGAAGATAACACAAATTCTCGAATAAATTTTGGATGCTTTGAATGGTTGAATGATGGTGTACTTATAGATTTTACTTGATACTTGATCAATGTTGTAGGATGATTTGAAAGATTGATGGATGAGATTGATTAAGATATCATGATGAACTTGCAAGTGACATGTGCCAAGATGAAGGGCTTGGATTATGAGTTAAGTGGCCAAATAGATTAGATGACTGGTTGCATGGATGAGTGAAGTAAGAGTGAATGAGAGTGTAAATTTTTCTTTTTCAGTCAACTCGCTAAATTAAGAGATAAAATAATATTAAAAGGAGATAATTTAATTTGTGTGGATAAGGAAAATTAAGGAAATAACTAAATAATTAAAAATTATTTAATTATTGTGGCTAAGAGGAAATGATAAACTAATTAAATAATTAAAAATTATTTCATTAATGTTGATAATGGAAAATGATGATCAACCCACATTTCAGCCTAAGGGGACTATTTCTATATGAATGTCTAGAAGAAAGGGGTTATGATTAAGAAAATTATTTCTTTTCTATGGAAGCATCTCCAAAGAAACAAGAATAATGGATAAAAAAGGATAAATCAATAAATGTGCCTATTGCTAACATTTTTAGCAATAACACTTCTTATCACAATGAAGGCTATTTACTAGAGGATATAGAACATGATTATTATTGTTGGAATGTGAATGATGTATTGGATGTTGATCTTTCTAATGTTCTTTTTAATGTTATTGGTTGATACCTTAAGAATCCTTATGCTTTATTTATTTACTTATTAATATTAACTCACTTTCTTAGAAATTTATCTTTCTTTTTTATGTGTCCTTATACATTAGTCTATTTAATGTCATGTTTGTTGTGCAGCTCGTATGCTCGTTTAACTTTTTTATTATGATTTATGATTTGTTTTCTCGGATAGGTTTTTCTCTCATGTTTTCTTATATCCCTTGTTAATTCACATGCTTCCTTATGTAGTCCTTTTTTATTCCTATATTCCATTATTAACACCTTTTTTTTTCATGTTCATTGGTATGCATTAGCGCTGCTCAAGTATGCTTCATATATTACATGATTATGATGTCAAACTCTTATGTATGCATATACCATTTTTATTTTGTTTGTCTTTATTATGCTTCTTATGCTTACATATACATATGCTATTCTTCTTATATGCATAATGATATCATAAACATTTGCCTCTCAAATTTACGTCTTATTTTATGAAATTTTTGTACTTCCATTGTGATATAATAAAGATATATATGTTATATTATATACTTTCGCTTTGTAATCCTTAACATATTTATATGTTACATCTTACTTGTATTTACATGACTCTTTCCTAAAATATATTGCTATCATTATTTCTCGTTCTCCTTCATTAAGAACAACCCTCCCAAGTTCTAATCTCCCCTTTAATCATATTTTTATTTTTATCATATCATAGGATGATTATCTTTACCACATTTACATCTTTTATCATCATCATATATTTTTCGATTAGAATAAAATTTTGGAAGCCCATTTTAAAAAGGCATTGACTTGAACAGAATCATGACAAAAATGGATTGTCATTAAAAAAGTAGTACATAAAATAATATGTTCACGTCTTCGATAAATGCAAAAACAAATGGTTCATTTTGTTTAGGACTTTAATGCTCCCGACGTGTTGAGATTGGCCGTCTTTGTATTTTGACGGGTCAACCAGTTTTTCGTGTCCCAATTGTTTAGTGACTTCCGTCCATGCGAAGAATAATGCGAACTTTAAGCTTTGAGAAGCGTGCAAATGTGGCCTTACATTTTGGTTCTTTACACACTTGGATTAGCCTATACATTGTTGAGAAAAAAAATTGTATTTTGACTTATTTCTTTATAATAGGAGTAACTTGAATTAATTTTTATTTATTTTTAATATACTACTTTAAAATATCTTTTATTTCAGTTGAGAATATGACTATTTATATTATATATATTGTTTCTTCTGTGTATACATCTTTACGTCAATTGAATATGACTTTTTATATTATAAATATCATGTTTGATTTTTGAATGTATATTTTATTTAAGATGTTAATTTGTAATTTTTTGTTTTTTATGTAAAATTGAATATTCTTTTATTAAAAGGTAAATAGGTTTTATATGAATTTTAAAACTTAATTATGGTAAAATGTCAATAAAAGAGAAACTAACTGTGCGTTAAGCAATTCATATTAAATCAAAATTCAAGTGAGATAACAAACATAATAATGAAAGAAACCACAACGCAACAACCAATTACAACTTCTTTAAAACTTTTGCAGCCTCTAACTTCTCATTATAGAAATTTTCATGTAGCTTAATAAAGATAAAATTGAATGTTATACTATCTCGTACATTTTAATTTATTTATTTTCACCTAAATCGTAAATTCTAACTTTAGCTCATGTCTAATTAGTAGATTAACCCTAAGCATGCATATTTAAGTGAATTTGATCAAAATAGAAAGTATTCACTAGTATCTACACCTAACTTCTTACACACTTTTCCCCTTTTGACCACTTAGGACATCCTCCATTATTGTTACATAAAAAAAACTATTGTTTTTTTATTAAAAAAGTAGGGAAAGGGTGAAGCCACAATAGTGGTTTACAATTGAAGTGAGGAAGGAAAACTCACAGAAAACGAATGCATGGAAAAAATATTTATTTTAGGGGTTTGTACGAACATACTGGTTTGACCGAACCCATTAGGGGTTCGCTAGAACCTTGGTTCGGGCGAACCCTTTTAATGCTTTCCCGCCAAAAATGCCAACAAAAACCCTTATAAAAGGGGAGTTCGAATGAACCCTAGTTCGAGCGAACCCCTAGGGGTTCATTCAAACCCCCTTATTCCTCATCCCTCCTTTGAGACACAAAAAAACCCTGAATTTTGGCACTTCGGAGCTCAGGTTGATGATGAAAATGGATGAATCTTCACAAACCCAACTGGAATCAGGTAGTCCTCGGAACAAGCTATCCAATGAATATAATATTAATATGTTTTGGTTTTATTATGTATTTGTTTTTTTAGTTTTATTAAACATAGGTTTTTCATCGAAAATAAAGGTCTATGTTCTGCACATGTGGAAAAATAGCAGATTATCAAAACAAAAATTTGAAAAATATGAGTGCCCCAGATATTGAAGTCCTTGATCCAACCAAAAAAATAAATTTGAATTTTGATATATACAAAAAAGTTATGCGTTATACGGTCGCGCTATGTCTGAAATGTAATTGGTTTGACTTCGAAACTTGATTAAAGAAAAAATATTCAATAAAAAAATGTCTAACCAAGTGGAAGCACTAGATATCAGAGTTATGAATCTAAATTTGAAAGACTTAGAATTTTATCCTTCATGGAAAAAAAGTTATGTGTTATACGGTCTGCATCACTTTTTAAAAATGTTGTTTTTTGAAAAACACCAGTTTCTATGGGAGATGGAAAATGAAGTGTAAACTGATTCAAAAAAAATTTGAAAAAAATATTTTTAGAATCTACAGAAAAAATGTGATGAGACTCTAGTTTGCATTATCTTCAAATTCTTCACGATTTAGCCGCTATAGCTGCCTGAATGTGAAGATTTAGTTAAAAATAATAATTTCAGTGTCTAGTTTGGCCAAAAATTGTAAACCACTATTGTGGGATCACCCGAAAAGGCCATGATCCCATAATTTCAAAACAAAAAAGGATTAAACATAGAAACAACAAAAGAGCTCACACATGCCCAACCACACAACAAAAGGGCACATAGGCCCAACAAAACAACACTAAGGATAAGAAAAAACAAAATAGCAACAGGAAGCCCCAAAACCAAACTAATAGATCAAAATCCAGTCAACAATGAGAGAGTCCAATGACTCCTCCCAAACATCCTTGTCTAGGAAGCCCAAAATAATTCATTGTTACAGCTTCATGTAATAGTAACATAGGGCAACACACCCACACACTATTTCATGTTGAAACATGCTTCCAAGAGGCTTGATAGTCATATATACCCTCTTTTCTCTTTTCTAGATCTAACATGTATTACAATAGTTAAGACATGAGTTGATAGTCATAGGTGATTTTAGGTTAATTATAGAGTATGCAATTGTGAGGGTGTAAGACACCAACATGTTCATAAGACACTATTTTTGTTGAGAAATTTGGTAAAAAATAATAAGAACATTAACCAAAATGATCAAGTCCAACTAAGAATACATTGATAAAGCATGAAATAGAAAGAACAAGAGCAAAAATTAAATTATGCACCATAAAATAGCACTAGATGTACTGGAGAAACCCTTTTGAGACAAATACACAACCATAAAGTCCACAAATCTATTTTAATCTCAAATATGTAAGTACATCAATAAATCAAACTTCCCCCTTTAGTCATTTAGTGTTCTTGTAACATAACCTTCCTCAAACCTATTAAAGTATATACAAACTTTATTACATTCCTTCAATATTTAAGAATTTGGAAACTACAAACCAAAAGTGGTATCTAAAAGTAAGTGGCCCAAGCCATGGGCCCAAAACTAGGTGCTCAAGTTCACATGTAAAAATTCACCCCAAATTCCATGAATATTGTAGCTCATAATAGAATGTAACTACCACTTAAGCATCTTTATCACCAAGATTCTCTATTATGGAAAAAATTAACTTATAACCATTCAACTATGAACAACTAACCAATTCACTTTCCTACCAAACAAGGAATATGATCCTCTACATTCTCTTGCAAAAATATTTTTAAGTCATCAAAGAATAAATAAATAAATACATCCCTAGCTTTGCAAGGACATCCTAGTTTTCCCATTCAATGATTCTAGGAGATAAATATAAATTATTTATCATTAATAAAAAATAATTTACTTGTAGATGCTTTAGACTTACAAGATTAATAGAACATTGAATCCTAATTTTTTTCCACTTGATATTTATATTACAAGGACATAATATAGGAACATAAGATAAATTTAAGTGAGCTAGAGAATCCCATATCCTCCCTACACCAACACATATTTTATGCTTATTGGATTAGTCAATACATCTATAATATTCTCTAAGATACACAATGATCAAATGGATCTAAGATACACAATGCACAAGAGAGGTCTTTCTTATAGAGGCAAGGTGAGAAGATAAGACAACATAGGATATTGATGTGTCAATTATATGACATAAGACACATAAATTAAATAAACTAAAAGTGCTCTAAGTAAGCTTAATTAACCTAGTGTGAATAACACATAGGATTTAAACCACTTATGTAATATACCCAATTCACATGAACACCCCTCTTAAGTGTAACTTAGGGAGAAGTAAAAAAATATACTAAGGAGAAGATATAAAGATTATTCTTGGCTACAAGGCCATGTTAGGTACCCATATATTAAATATCTCTCACAAATGTAGAAAATGAAAAAAATTATAGAAAGAAAATCCACTTCAAAAGAGAAAATATGAAAGAAGTGATGGAAGAATGAACCATCATGACCACACAAGGACTAAAAATTTATAAAAAATATATAATTAGTAACAATATAATGGGCCTATAAATAACATTCCCTCTCTTCAAAAGAAAAAGAGCCATTGGTGATAGTAAAAGTCATTCTCATAAGAATGAATAGGGAATCCAAATACAAATGTGTATCTCTAAATACATGCTAAAGGGACTTTATGATTTGAAACTTATTTAAGAAATTCATCATTTGAGACATCTTTGAACTACTAATAACATTGCTTTGCTAGATTCTTCTAACTCTACCTTTGTAGATACATTTGATATTCACACTTAGACATCTTGTGTGGACACAACTTCATTTAGGGATGAAAAATGTGTTATGATGACATACATTGAGATCTCCACACCATTATCACTTGGTGATTTTAAGGAGACCAATATTATTACATTCAGATCCTACTTATTTAGTGTAGTAGGACAATTAGTATCTTCTAGCTCAACCTCATTGAGATTTCTATCTATCAAATGTATCATCCTTGTTTGTGGATTCTCATATTACATAGCTTGAGGTCACATTAGAGGATTTGCATTGCCTCTTAAATGGTAGTGATGTCATCACATCTTTAGTGTTTCTATATTTAGTTTAGCTATCTATTCCTACTAATTCCATATCTCTTATTAGGCATTTAGTTCCTATTTTGGAGGAGATATCTTCCATCACTTCTTTTATGCATTCTATATTTTAGAGAGGTTTTTTTCTATATATTTTTCTCCTTTACTTCATTTATGAGAGATATTTTGTACATGGGTACCTAACATAGTGTTATAGCTAGGATTCATCATTTTATCTATGTATCATTGCATATATTCCTCCTCAAATTGTACTTAAGGGAGTGTTTATTTGAATGGGGCATATTACCTATTTGTTTTACCTTCTATGTCCTATTCACACTAGTTTAGGTAATTTTACTTGGTAAATAGTTAGGTCATTTTCCTTTTATCTCTCATATCATATGATTGAGATACTTGTCAAAATTATATGTTGTCCCATATTATCAGCTTCCTTATATACATAATTTCTTTCATGTGCTCATGTATCAAATTTATACCAATGATACCTAGGTATGTGCAAGATCACCATGGAAAAAATAGGCCCTTAAGTGGCAAAAAATTCAGAAAAATCAGAGTTAGGCAACTCGACGTAAAAATTTGAATAAGTTATCTATATTATTTGAAAAATATGTAAGAATAGAATTTGTAGTAAATTGAACGTAGTTTCTAAAATACTAAGTTTGTTTAAAAAAAAAGAATCTATTTGGTGAAAATTTGAAATTTCAATGCAGTGGTACTTAAATTTCAGGGAAAAAAAAAGAAGTAGATGTTTGTCTGACCACCTTGACCACAATAAAATGATAATATTTTTTATAATATTTTAGATAGAAGTAGATGACTCATGCCCTGATGTGATGCATATTTTTCTATAATTTTCTTCTAAGTAAATAATTAATTATGAATTTTTTATTACAACTTTTTAAAAAATCTAAAAACTCATATGTCTGACCACCTTAACTTGGTCAAAACTTCATGAAATTCAATTTTTCCTTTTTTAATCCTATAGTATGAAAATAATAGAATGTGATGCATGTTTTGGATTTAAAAAAATGTGATACCATTTGAAAGCTATAGATGTTTTTCAATTGGCCTATCAATTAGGACTTTAGTTCTAATTTGAATAGAAAATGAATAATAATTACTTATTAAATTCAAACTAAAGCATAATTTATATTGGTGGAAAGCTGAGAATCTTCTTTAAAAACCCTTTTTGTTTCATAAATTTTGGGTAAAATAATAGTCGTTAGCCACATACCCATCATATTGCCACTTTTTGGCCCATCATGATCCTGCACATACCCACCTTTGTATCGTTTTGCATCCATAAATACCATGTAAGGGATAGACAAAGACTTTGGCTTGTATAATCACCTACAAAGCTAGAAATAACCTTCCATATGAGAGTAGAAATAAATGTATTTCTTGATTATGTCCATGTAATAATGATACAATGATCAAATAGTTTAAAGATACATAATGTACAAGAGAGGCCTTGTTTACATAAGAAAGGTAAGAATATAGTATAACATAGGATTATGACGTGTCATAAAAATATGATATGAGACACATAAATAATTAATTAAAAGTGTCTTAAGTATACTTAACTAACCTAGTATAAATAATATTTGGGAGGTAAACTAGCTAGGTAATATACCCTATTCAAGGAACACGTTTTAGCCTAAATGGTGGTTAATTAAATATGGTTTGGTCTAGAAAAATATATTGTATATTTCCCCTATCTCACTTGATTGATTTCTAGGACATGTATATCTTGTGATTCTATGAAACTAGGATTGGAATCAAGATAAATTAGGAACCATGTATCTTGTTCAAACAAATTGCTAATGTCGATATATTCTTATTACATGTATTTATAGCTAGCACCTCATCCATATGATTAGGGATTACAACTAGTTAGAGGATTTGGTTGTTGGAATAAAATGATTTGTTGTGTTTAGTATGGTAGTTTCAGTAACCATAGCGTGTAACAAATAAACAAACACACACCCTAAAAAATAGCCTCTAAAACATTTCACTCATTTTCTTATAATACTATGACATTTGTCCAATGTTTAGAGTTGATGAGAAAGTCTTAACCAGGTCTCCAACTTGATAAGTTCACATTTACCCATGTATTAACATTTTATGGTTAAAATTTTCTTGCCAAACACATATGCACCATGTGACTAACCTTAATGATAAGTACTTGGCTTTAGGGAGTAAATACTACAAAACTATATATAGTAAAGTTTTTTTGTTAATTTATTGTTTGTTGTTTTAAAATTTTAATGGGAATGGTTTACTATAGTTAAATTAAAGCTTATTAATTTTATTTTAAATTTAAATGTATAAATAATGTGGATTATTTAAAGGCTTGAAAATTAGATTGAAGTAATAAGATACATTAAGATTGATAAATTTTAATGTATATTTGATTGCATGAAAGTATTTGATGTTTGTGTCAAAGATTGTAATATTAGATCTAAATTGCATATCTTACATCTACTATATTTCTAATTTTTTATTGTCATTTTTTTATTACAAAATAAATTTACTATTAAAATATTTCAGAGGTAGGTACTAACCATTACATGACACATTTATTATTATTAGTGACATTTTTCAAGAAAAAATAAATATTTCCTAAAATCAATATTTAGTTTTTAAATATTAATATGCATTTTTTAATAAAAAGTGAAAAATATTGGTATATGAATTTTTATTAGACTTAAATAAAGATACAAAAATATTAATTATTACTTATTTAACTTAATATATAAGTGACATGTGTTTAACATTAATTATTAGTTTATAGTTTACATCATTTTCTCTATTTTTATATTTACAAGGCATGAGATATTTATTAGTTGTTAAGCTTTATAAAACTATTTTTTTTTATTT
Source organism: Sequoia sempervirens (assembly GCA_007258455.2). Classification (NCBI taxonomy): domain Eukaryota; kingdom Viridiplantae; phylum Streptophyta; class Pinopsida; order Cupressales; family Cupressaceae; genus Sequoia; species Sequoia sempervirens. The sequence goes on along the minus strand of VDFB02040461.1, from coordinate 13,500 downwards.
ATAAGACATGACAAGTGCAAAGTCATTTATAATTATTTATTTTTATATATTCAAAATTAATGTAAAGTGCTATATCAAATTGTATATGATGTTTTATTAGGATTCAACTATATATTTTTTAAGTAATATTTCTTGAATCATATTTCATGAATAGTGGTTAACAAAAAATTGTCTCTCATGAGCATGAATGGTCCACTTAACACTCAATACATATAAGTGATGTTCATATGAATGAAACATTGGGGCTTCACACATCTCAATACTATTTTTTTTTTTTTTTAAATAAAAGGGGTAAAAACTTTATTGAAACTCTTAAAAGAGAATTACATAAAAGCAAAGGGCTACATCCTAAGGAAACCTGAGAGAACAAGCTAGACAAGGCACGATACAAAATCAACCAACACTAGCACCAACTCTATCCTTAGTAAGGACCCGCTTCAATCTCCCAGCCATCCAGATGCTCAGAAGCCCATTTGGCTCGGCAATCAGTTGTCCTATTCCATTCCCTTGGAATATGGACAAAAGACACCATTTCCATCAACGATCCAACCTTCAAAATATATTGTACCGTCACTACCAATTGCTAGCTAACATCAGACACCTTCTATTCATTAAGCAAGTTGATCAAAACCTGAGAATCCGATTCACAAATAACCCTGCACCACCCCAAAGCGTAGGCCCTTTCTAAAACATAGAGGACCGACAAGGCTTCCATAAGGTTGATATTTTACAAAACTTTATGGAAAAAAAAGAGGAAAACCATTGAACTAGAAGAGTCCCTGCCAACCCCACCAACTCTAACAGGTCATGGGTTGCATCTGGAAGAACCTTCAGTATTAACCTTTAGCACACCAACCAAAGGGGGCTACCAGCTCTCCCTATTCTCTGAACACTCTGCCTCACTTTCCTTCCTCTAGACTGCAACAAGCTAAGGTCAAGGATAGCCTGTGGATGCCTAGCTTGTCCACCATCTCTGCATCTCGTTTCTCAAGTGGAAACACCACCTCTCCCTTAGCTTCAATCGTCTCCCAAATCATACCTAAAAGTATGTGCCACACCTGTTGGACCTACATGTTTTCACCTCTGAAAATCCTCCTATTCCTTTCCAGCCAAACCTGCACAATATGAAAATAGGCCCAACATACCATACATCCTACAAAAAGGAAGCCAATGATGGTGGTCTTCCCAAGCTAGTCCAAAAATCCACCAAGGAGGAAGCATGAACACAGGGGTTGTTCCAAACTCCCCAACAATAATTCCATAGCTGCAAAGTAAAAGGACACCAGAAAGATAAATGAGAGGAATCCTCCTCACCACACACTCCTTCTCCATACCCACCACTAGCCACTCATCCGGGTTCTTCCACCTTGCTCTCACCAACTGCCCTTGGAAAGAAAGCAACTTAAAGTCACTCACCTGCAACCAGCCAACATCACAGAATCTCCAACACAAGTTCAACAAATTAGGAAACTGAGAAACAATAGGGGGTAGCCATGCCAAGACTCATACCAAAACTAAGCCTCCATCCCATGTTTACATATCCAAAATAAGCCATCCTTGACAAGTGCAACTCCTTTCTTGAGAGTAGTCCAAATTTCTGAGCGCTTTCCCACCAAAGGGTAGCGAGGGATATCTTTTTGAGGGATACCTTCAAAGTAGTTATGGGATAAAATCCTAACCCAAATCCTATCCTACTCCATACACCACCGCTAATAAAGTTTAGCTGCCAAAGCCATACCAGCCAATGATGACTTCCTTAACCCCAACCCACCATATTGCTTTGGGAAACACACTATATCCCACTTAACAAGACTCCATTTAGAAGATAACAAGCTGCTAGCCCATAAGAATTGTCTTGCTAAGGAGTCCAAATCCATAACAAAACCCATCGAGGCCACCTAAATCATACATCGATAGATGGGGAGAGCCTGAACCACAGATTTAAGCAACTAAACATATCCCACAAAGGATAACCAATGATTGGTCCAATGAGTAACTTTCCCCTGAAATTTATCCAAAATAGGTTGCCATGAGTCCCTTGGTAACTTGCCCACTGAGATAGGAATCCTAAGGTAAGAAAGAGGGAGAGCCCCAATTTGAAACCGAAGAATATGAGCAATTCTCCTCTGAATGGTATCTGGAGTGTTGAAGAAAAAGATGGAAGACTTGTCTTCTTTGATTAATTGGCCTGAAGCCACAAGATATATATCCAGAACCTTACACAGATTCATGACTTCCTAAATAGTGGCCATACCCATCAAAGTTGTGTTGTCCACAAAATGCAAATGAGACTATGGAGGTAAATCACCTCCCCAACGCCACCCTGAATGAAGCCCAACTTTACATGTCTTCTCAATAAGTGTCCCAAACCTTCAACAAGCAGAAGAAACAAGTAAGGAGAGAGAGAGGGTCACCTTGCCTCAATCCATGAGAAGCACTGAAAAGCTCAGTATGCTCCCCATTAATCAAAATGGAGAATGAGACTGACGTAACATAGTTCATGATCCACTAAATCCACTCTTCATCAAAACCAAAAGAAACTAGAACCTTATCGAGGAAGGACCATCAGACTCTATCATACGCCTTAGCCATATCAAGCTTGATAAACATAGCATTATCTTTGGAAATGGCCATAGAGTGGATGGTCTCCACTGCAATCACAACTCCATCCAGGATCTGCCTACCCTCCACAAAACCACTCTGCTCCTAAAAAATGAGCACCTTAAGCCACTTTTTCAGCCTGTCAGCAATTAGCTTGGAAATAATCTTATAAACAACATTGAAAAGAGATATGGGACAAAAGCGGCTTAACCTATTTTCCCCCTCACACTTGGGAATGAGAGCAAGGAAAGTAGAATTTAGAGCCTTTAACATCTGCTTATTTCTCTGAGATTCTTGGACCACCGCCAATAAGTCCAGCTTGATAATCTCCCAAAACTATTGAAAGAACTCAATTGGGAAACCATCAGGGCCTATGGATTTTCCTTTCTTCATTTGAAACATAATCCCCTCCAGCTCCTCCAAAGAAATTTCTCCCATAAGATGATCCATCATTTCCCTAGAAACCAAGGAAGGGATACATGAAAGGACCTAAGCTTCCTCCATATGACTACCTTGTGAATCCTCCTTGAATAAGTAAGTAAAATACCAAACAAATTCGTTTGAAATATCATGAAATGAAGAAAGAGTCTCTCCCCTATCATTGACCAAAACAAGAATAGAGTTACTATGATGCCTAGCCTTCATAGAATTGAAGGAGAAAGCAAAATTTCTATCTCCTTCTTGGAGCCACTCAACATGGGCCTTTTGTTTCCAAAATACTTCCTCCCACAACTCCCACTCCTCCAAAGATTTCAAGGCCCTTGATTGCTTCCGCAACAAATTCTTTGTCACCCCATTCTCCTTAATTATCCTTATGATACCATCCAACTTAGCCTGCGCAACAAAATTCGCATGGAAAATATTTCCAAAGCTTTGTCGATTCCAACGTTTAAGCTGATACTTAACAAATTGGAGAATCTTAGCAAAGACATACATTGCAGTACCATAGGAAGGTCTACCATACCTCCACTACTGAGCAACATAGCCATGGAGATCAAGATCACACAACCATATAAGTTGAAACTTGAAGGAGGGAGTTCAAGGAATCCAAGTAGAAAGGATAGTAAGCTTTATAGGCCAATGGTCTGAACCCCTCCAATCCAAAATATCAAAGCTAGAAGACCACATACCACCAACCCATAAGCAGGAGACCATGAATAGATCCAAGTGTTCCGCAATGCAATTATCACCAACCCTCTGATTGTTCCAAGTAAATTGTTTGTTGTTGGGCTTGATATCAACAAAATTCAGGGTTGAGATACTGTCCTAAAGCAGCAGTGCAGAGGGCTCCAGCCTCACAGTACCACCCCACTTCTCAGCAAGCTCAGTAATAGCATTAAAGTCACCCCCAATAATCCATAGATGATAAGGAACCATGCTACAGACATAACAGATATTGGACCACAAGAGATGCTTACCCTGTAGTTCCATAGGCGCATACACATTGGAAAAAAGAACAAATTCCCCCGTCTCGAAACAAGAAGCCACCATGGAGTGAGAGGACTTAAAGGACACCTAGCACTGGGGGTAAATCTTCTGAGGGTTCTATAAGCAAGCCACACCCCCAGAAGACCCCTAAGCACCAATGCACTAGCATCCACCATTCCTCCATAGCTTAGGCACTAGGCCCGTCATACACTCAAAAAAAAGTTTGGTCTCCTACAAGAAAAGGACATCAGGAGAATGACATAACAATCATTTCAAGCCCCTATCATTCCATGACATAACAATCATTTCAAGGGGCTCAAGAAGTGAGAATCTAGAGTCTTGACTGACCCTGACTCCACCAAAGTCTCCCCTATCATTTTAATCTTCTCCAAATCTTTCTTCCTGCCAAGCTTAGAGACTTTCTTCAACCTCTTTCTTAAGATATTTTTGCATAAGACCCAATTGAGGGGACAATTTACTGTTCTTTCTTACCTCTATCCCCGTTCTCCGCGAGGGATGGGACATATCCTCCCCACCCTTCAAAACTTCAGCAACAGGACCCGACTCCTCCTGAGCCACCATCTGCAAATTTGTGTCCAAGTTCAAACTCCCATCAACTTGCGAAGCAAGAGGGACCCAAGAACTAAGCCCCTCCTACCTTGAACCTCCCACATCCTGCTTTGAGCACGTTAAACCTAGATTCACCTCCTATTGGTGAACCTGCATAGCCTCCATAGGAGGCCCAGGTTGTCCAACACCCAAAGTCTCCTAATCCAAATTTAACAATCCTAGATTCACTTCCTACTGGCTAAGATCATCCAACACCTTAAATCTATTAAAAGCTTCATCGTCCTGCCTTTCCTTGAATGTCCTTTTCTGCCCCTTATTTCTATTTTGAGCCTTGATAGGAACAAAACCATCATCATCAACACCACCACCTGGAATAGGATCCTTGCCCTTATCAACCCTAGGCACAGTACAAGGAGGTTGAGAAGAGAAAGCCTCTAAAGGCTTGGCCTTTGAACATCTACACTATAAGTGGCCATATTCGTGGCATAAACAACATTGAAAAGGTAAGGTCTCATAGTCTAGCTGTTGCACCCATGAATAAGGTCTCATAGTCTAGCTGTTTCAAATCATACTCCATGATCCATCATCAGGGTGTAAAACAGAAAGAGAAAAGAATGTCAAAATATCATTAGGATGTCACATTATTTTATCTTTCTGTTGTACATCCTGGTGATGGATCAAGGAGTATGATCCGAAATGTTGATTCAAAAAACTACACATAGGCTCTCTAATAAACCATTTACATATCAAAATATTAATATTTAATAATAAACATAACATTTTCAAAATAACATATAAAATTCATGTTATATAGTAAATAAAATAATTCCAAAATAAAATAAAACAACTTGAAACTCATATCTTGTATTTAAGATACCTACATTAATTATTAAAAAATTAGAAAAGAAATCTTAAAATTTAAAAATATAATTTAATCATTAAAATATAAAAAAATATGTAAGTCGATGAAATTTCCAACATACTCCTTAACACTTTATCTTTAGTGATAGGCTTCGTTTTTTTTAGTGCAAATGCACTAAATTTTCTCCGGTTGTAAAGGCTTATTTTGTGGCTTATTTTTAGTGTCAAAGCATATTGTTTACACATGACAATTTATTGCAAAATTAGCTTCTTTACTCAATCACATACTTTTCTATTAGAGTAAAATTGTCAATGACATTGACTTGAATAGAGATGTGACAAAATGGGCTGAACTTCCTAAAATTGGACATAAAATAATTTGTGTATAGAACAACGTCCATTTGCCATCAATCTCGTTAATTAAATAAACCCTTACAATCAAATAATTGTTAGTTTAAATTTAATTAAACAATAAGAGAGACAAGGGAATGCTAAAATTAACTATAAAAAGGTTAGCGTATTTAATTTATAATTTGATTTTAGAATATGGAAAATGAAGAGGTGAAGAATTAATGTGTCACTATCTTAAAAATAGTGTCTTCATTATTTTATAACTAATATAGATTATGTATTTTCTATTGGTCAATCTCGAGATTCAAGGTCAATTTTGAGTAATGTAAATTCATTATTTGAGGTGTTGATTTGTTTAGATGTAATTTCTTGTATTTGAATATATTGCAAGGACAATGATATTTAAAATTTTATTTAGCCAAGTCATTAGATCGTTAGGGGCAAGTTCTTCTAAGTAAACTCCCTTGTTGAACTAGACGTTATAGCCTTAGGTAAATGTTAGAAGACGACATTTAAAATTATGCAAATGATCTATATGCAAATTTTAATGCAGTGTGTTCTTTTTATGCTTGAAGTTGAAACGTTCCTAGAATGATTATTCCTTTTAATTATCTTGATTTCTAGATGTATTTAATTGCACAAATGAATGCCATTAAATACTAATACATATCAATAAGTCACACAAAACATGTACCAAGTTAGCTTCCAATGATTAGTAAGAAAGAACAAGTTAACAATTCAACTTAAAAAATATATTTTTGGAATCAATTTTGAGTGCCTTGGGATTGAACTTGAGTATTGTGATATTGGTCCAAGATAGGGAAATGAAAATCTTCGTATCTAGAATAGGTATATGTATTGTACATGAGATGATAATATAGTGAATGTCTATAAATAGGTGGAAATTGGGTTGGGATAAAAGTTAAAAGTATGGAAATGTGTGTAAATGGAGATGGATAGGGATCAAGGTGTGATCCTATCAAATTACTAAAACTAAAATTGAGAATTGTGATAAAACCCAAATTAATAATCCAATAACTACTTCAATGAGAGTGTGTACACAAACAAAGTAAATTAAATTGAACTAATTTTACCTCTAAAAATGTGCCTATACCTTACTCCATTGTACTTGATTGTTTCAAATTGGTTGATATGTGGATTGTTCTTTCCATATCATAACCTTGATTTCTAAATGATAGCAGGATGTTGTGAAGATAACACAAATTCTTAGATAAATTGTGGATTTTTTGAATGGTTGAATGATGGCGTACTTATAGCTTTCACCTAATACATGATCAATGGTGTAGGATGATTTGAAATATTGATGGATGATATTGATTGAGAGATCATGATGAATGTCCAAGTGACATGTGTTAAAATGAAGGCCTTGAATTATGAGTTAAGTGGCCACATGTATTAGATGACTGGTTGCATGGATGAGTGAAGTAAGAGTGAGTGAGAGTGAACTATTTTTTCTTTTTCAATCAACTCACTAATTAGGAGATAAAACAATATTAATCACCTCATTTGTACTCTCCAAGTTATAGAATTTTAGATCCTCCAAAGTCTCTAGAGCATGAAGGATTTGATGAGATGACAGGTATTCCAAGGAGCAACCATATTGCATAGCATGTTAGTTCTAGCAACCAACCAAGTCACCTATGATGATATGTATCTAACCCTTAGGTCCCTAAGTCTAGGTTTTAGTGCAATAAATGCTAGGTAAATGTTATGCCTTGCATAACCACCCCATTTTATTCTGGAACAAAATGGGTCCCCCTTTGTTCTTTTGTCTTTTGGGCCTTTGGTTTTCTGCCTTAGGCATTTTTCTTTTAAAAGTTCTGTCAGAAGCAGAACCGAGACCAATACCTGACTTGGAAATTCCTTCTAAGTTTATCTTTGATCTGCTCCTGCCTGTTCCGATTTGCTTTGTTCGTTTTGTTCTTTTCGAAAGTCGAAATTGTCTTCAGCCTATGGATAAACTTTTGTTTCTTTGTTTGTTCCATCCCCACCTCGACTTTGTTTTCTTCTTCTATTGTCTTTGTTGTTTTAGAAACATAGTGCCTGATACGTTTTCGCGAAATATCCATTTTGTTTTATACCTGGAATCAAACAAACCGGGAATCCCAATTCTTCCGGTTCTTCCTCGATCTCAGTTCCACCTCTTTCTTGTGTTTTTCTCTCGCCTGTCTTTTCATTTTTGTTCCAGCGGATTCGGAACCAAAACTGGAACCGAACTTTGAAACTTGAAAAGGTTTCTGGTTCGGGTTCTATTCTGATCCCGGTTTCGCGTGTTTCATTCTTTCGCTTCCCTTTTCTTCTTTTGTTTCGTCGTGGGGTTTTCCCTCCCCTTTCTCTTTCTTTTCCTTGTCCCTTCTTTGTCTTTTTGGGTGACAGCAGAGGCGGGTTCAGAACGGAATCCAAAACTGAAACTTTGAAGAAGTTTCAATTCCGGATTTGGTTCCAGTCTCAGTTCCGCTTTGTCCATTTTTTTCTGCCCCGCTTCCGATTGTTTGGTCATAGGGTGTTGTTTTTCCTTCCTTTCCCCTTTTCTTTTTTGTCTTTGTATGTTTTTTGGAGGCGGGGTCGGGATGGAATTTGAAACTTAAACTTTGAGGAAATTTTGATTTTGGATTTGGTTCTGCCCCCGCCCCTGTTGTGCTTCGCTCGTGATTGGGTTTTTGCTCTGACCCCACTGAAATTTTGTTCCATCTTCTACATTTTGGTTTCCTTCATGGATGCGGAGCCGGGACGGGGTATGAACTTGAAAATTTTGATTATCTCCCTGGTTCGTTCCCATCCTGACTCCGGTCCCAGTTCCAATTTTTGTTTTGACCCCGCCAAGTTTTAAGGGCGATGGATGTCATTCCTAGGTCCCCTTTTGGTCCCGATCCCAGTTCCGTCGAGATTCTTCTAGTTTTTCCCTCTCATCCCGGTTTGTTTTTTTGTTCCGCCCCCGCCAGTTTTGAAGGTAGGTGTTGTTCCCGGTTCAGATTTGGTTCCGCCTCCGCTGGAAGTAAGTCTTTTCTTGCGAAATGTAATAACATAAGAAGTGTTATGAGTAATTTAAAGGGATTATATTTTTATGATTTAGAGGACTAACAGGGACCTTGTTTTGCAGGATCAAGTCATGTACATGAGGATATTTCTCGAAAAGTCTTGCTGAAAGGTGAGGTGCTATCGGCATGACGGTTTGAGTTCGGCGAGAAGTCTTGGCGACCGAGTAAAGTCTCGATGACATGTTTTATTACCTCGGTGTGGCACGTTCAACTCGCTGTGATGTCTTCCCGATTGATGTATGTCTTTCCGATAGCGACGAACCTGCCAATAAAAGGAGATATTGCTATAACTCTTAGCGCCCGTCATAACATCCTGCCGAATGCGGATGTCTCACCGATAGAAAGGGGGCCCCACCGAAAGAAATAGAGCTCACCGAGAAAGATTCCCGTACGGCCCTCCCCAAAGCTAAAACGTTCGATCTGCATAACCGGGAGATGACACTGACCGCCACCGGCACCATGGGAGACGGATATCAGCGCAACCCGCACCCGGCCTGTTCATCACGGCATAAATTTCGGTCGACCACCCATGAGTATTCATCGACAAATTCTGGACGGGATGACATCACTGGTGCACTGATGATCGATATTTCAAAAACTTCAAAACAAAGCAACATTCTTTTCGAGAGGTAGTGTATATATGGCATTCTTGCCTCTTTGTAAGGAGATCTTTCAGCATAGGATGGAATGTATCTTTCCAGTTTCCCTAGTGTAGATGGAAGCAGTCTGAAGACGTAGGTTTTCTGTACACTGGTGATTGTGCCAGATTTGTAAATGTTGCTTATCTGTCTCACCAACAGTAGAAGCAACCAGATTCAAATCTACTTCATATTGTGTTCCAGAATGGTATTTATCTTAAGTTAATCATGTGATTTTGAAAGCTTTCAAGGAATGAAATCTTATTTTGTGTTTTGTTTAAATGATAACTTATAGTCAATTGTTGAAATCAGCATTGTGAATGAATGCAACTAGTGTTAATCACAAGTCAATTTTGTTCTTCAGTTTTTAGTTAGCAATTCCTTGAGAGGTAACAAGTCTAGTTAAGTTAGATGAATTGTCATTCTTTTCAGTACCAAAACCTTGATCTATCTTTTTTATGTTTATTTAAAAACCCCATTTAAAGTAAGTTTAAATTCATGCTTGACCTTAGAACAATCCAGAAGCTCATACCAGCAGGCCCCTTGAACATTACTGTTACATTGACCACTGAGGGACATCAACACAGTTGAGAACCAACTACAAAGACCTTGGGAGCTAAGACATCCATGTGTTGTCTTTCTCTTTTAGGAGAAGCAGAGTAGCAATATTCTGTTTGTATGTTGTTGTGCCAAAACACACGTGAACAGTAAAGTAGGTTAAATCAAATGTTCTAAATTAGGAAATGACACAATTGAAGCCTAAAACAACACTTTTGAAGCTCAAAATGACTCTTTTGGTGCACATTAGCACATTTTATAAGTGCATTGACACTTTTCAAATTTTGGGTCACGTATGATTTTTGGATCACAATTGATTTAATAAATTTGATCACTAGTTTAGCGCATTTGATTTAATAGCTCACATGTGATGTGTAGATTGGTGTAATTAAAATTTTGGGCTACAATTGATTTTAGGGGTTTGATGCATTTGATGTTAAGGCTAGGTTTCTTAGGATTATCTATTTTTATAATTTGTTTGATGTTGCATGCACTATTTTTGTAGGTTGTACTAGAGCCTATTATTCCTAAGGAGCATCATCCCATGAAATTAAATACAAGTATGGATTTGGATGATATGGAGTAGGACTTCCTAGAAGTGATTGGGTTATGACACATTACCTATATGTCTAATATCCAAGCACATAGGGCCATGCTATTAGAATTAATTGAGAGATTGCAAAGTGAGTGATGTGCATTTGTATTACTAATTAGACATAATGCTAAACAATTCACTCTTTAATTAAGTATGATCCCACAACTGTAAAACTGGAAAGAAATAAATAATCCTTCAATTTTAAAAGTTTCAACTTGGAGACATCCTTTACCAAACTACCAAATAAGATATCTCAAAATGACATGTGGAGAACATATAGAAAATAGAGGGAGTCAGAATTGATATTCAAAAGAGGTTTCCATAATTAAAAAATGATACATCACAATGTCTAGGGTAACAAATAAATCAATTGGTTGATGGGCTCTTCAAAGAGATGAATAATTGGGCCATCTCACTCCATAGTAGTATTATAGAAAAGCTCAAGTTAAAGAAAATATGGAAAAATAAAAAGGAAATATTAAGTGGCCCACACACAACTAGAATCACACACCAACACCATACAACCTACTATAGGTGATATTAATAACCTCTATCAATTTTTCTTGCAATCATAAAATATAACTAAAATTATAAAAGTGAAGAAAAATTGGATAGAGCAATAAATTATCTAGGTGGCCACAACTTATGATGCTATACAAGATATGGATAAAAAATAAGGGCGCGACTTAAAGACCTACATACTCAAATATAGTAGCTATGAGATCAAATAGAAGTAATAAATGCCTAAATCAAATAATTAAGAGACTTGTAGTAATTTTGAGGCTAGCACATGTGTCAATGGCCTCCTCTATAATACAAATAATATAGCACAAAAAATACAAATCCCATATATAGTAGTTCAAAGGATGAGCAGATCCTTACACAGGTGTAAGTCTTAAAAGAAGGATAAATAATTTATTTTAGGGAGTGTAAGATTGTATGAGTTAACCAAAATGAAACGAAATAAATCATCTTAATTTTAAAATATCTAAGGTAAATAAATTCAATCAATAAAAAACATAAATTACCTTAGAATAAGATATTAGAAACACATTGAAACCACACAAACATTATTTTTGAAACTAATAAAGAAGGTGAGAGTGCATAACTTTAGTTTTGAAAATGATATATTTTTCCTTTAATTGATGCCCAATGATCCAATTTGTTGTTTTATTATTAGATTTGAGACTATAGGGTGAAAGAGTATTTAAATGGATCCCACCTTTTGTCCAAAAAAAATGAAGCTAAAATTAATTTATAAAGCCATTAGGGTTTGATTGAAGTTGGATTTTATTATTTTCCTTACTATCACATGCATGATTGGACTAGGCTCTACTAAAGAGGCTTTGAGCTAAGGCCCTTAGTAGTTTTAGTATAAAATCTAGGACAAGATAATTGTTTTGGCACTTTTACCTCTAATATTAATGAGATAATTCATTGCATGTCAAGAGAAATTGGTTTATAACATAATAAAGGTTGTGGGCTTGAAGCTAGATGTGGATGTGATAAAAAAATTCCTCCAATTTGTTGGCACCACTAATTGACTAGAGGAAAATGCTAATCATAACAATATGCCTTTAATGATGGGGTTCAATCTAATCCCCTTCAACCTAGGAGGGGTTCGATACAATCACTTTTGATCACCCTAGCTTATGTGGTGCTCCTACATGGTAGCCTTTTCTTCTCATATCTATGTGTTACAATTTTGTTTTTTAGAATAGCCAACTTTATGCCATGTGCATGAGGGTAAAAAAAAATATCACATGGAGACAAGACTTGAAGTTTATATAGTCTTTGAAATCAATTTTTTGAATGTATACAATATAATATTCTTTAATATAATATTTTTAGCTTTTTTATAGGAAAGATAGACCCATTATAAAAAATAAATACATCTCTTTGAGACACTAAGAATAATAACAAACTAAGATTAAAAAAATCAAAAAAATATATTATACTCCACATTGAAGTCTTTGTTTCAACAAAAAAATCAATAAATAAGCAAAAAAAAATTATAGTAAAAATATTTATTTTTCTATTAGTATTAAACTAATAAATAAAATATCCATACATTAGATATTGGAGTTAATGACCTAATTCTAAGAAATTATAGAAAAAAATGTTTGTAGTAAGATTTGTGTTATGATAAAATCACTCACTATAAATAATAGACAAATAATAAAAACAGTTAATAAAAACTAACCAAAACTGATAAATTTTTTAATGATTCAAAAAAATAAATCAAAGTAAAAAAAATGACACAAATCACTAGTTTACATCATCTTTGAAATCCTAATAGTTTGTTTAGTATAATTGATAGAATATACTAAATGTTAAAAATATTATATTTTGTAGTCTAATAATGTTGACAAGTGAGACACACTATTGTGCTTTCACCACATAACACTAACATAATGCTAAACAATTCACTCTCCACTTTAGTATGATCCCACAATTGCAAAACTGATCTCTAAACATGTGGCTTTAATCTTATATATATATATAGGTTTTATCTCTTGGTGTAGCTTTGACATATGTGATTCTTAATTATTTCATAAACCAATTTATCTATGCTACTTAAACTTTATAGCATTTAGAGATACCTTTGGAGTTTCTCTTTAATTAAACATTTTGAATAAATTTAACAATTCGAACATGTTTCAATGAAAAGTTAAGAAGTCATTCAAGATGCCTAATGTGTGATTATCAATGCACATGTTGATGTTAGTCATTACTCTCTTAAGGTTAATACGAACATAAACTATGAGATGATAAATGTGGATTAGATTTTATTTTGATGATGGATATCATGAATTACTATGTATTTTTTTATACTTTT
>VDFB02040460.1:0-15263 GCA_007258455.2 Sequoia sempervirens | reverse complement strand
CCTCTTCCCAATTGGTCTTCCACAAGCGTCTGCCTCTTTTAGTTCCTCTCTAGGCCTTATCTACTCGTCGACCTCCCCTCTACTCTCCTTTTCTTTTCGGCCTCCTCCTGTTTGTTTCGAATATGTCCTTCTTATGATCGGCCTCTCACTTTGTCAGTCTCTTCCATTTCTTGACCAACCTTTAAATCTTCCATTTGATGTCCTTTTAAAACTTTCATCTGCATTCAACTGATTTCCAACGGTTTCATCTTCATAACCGTTCAGCTTCTCTAAATATTCGAATGCCTATCTCAACTTCCTGGCTTCCAAGGCCCATCCAACCAATTCGAGTAACTGCTCATTTCCAAATCATAACTTCCTCAATCGGGTCGATACTCCTTCATACTAATAATCAACTACCTAATGTTCTTGTCGCTAGGGTCATAGGAACTCCAATCTTCTTGTATCCTGTCATCCGACCCCTTACAACTAACCAAAATTAATAGCTAATAGGATGCCTCCCCAAGGTAGGAACTTTCGCATGGGCGGCATTGCAAAAGAGAATATTAACAACAGATAAGTTTAGAAAGATGGGATATGCGAGACCATCAAGATGCAAACTTTGCAAGAGGGATGAGGAAGACACTACTACATTGAGGGGCTTTTTAAGACGATAATTTAAGACAAAATACTAATTTTGTCTTAAATATATTTAAGTTATATTTATTTATTTATTTTGTCTTAACTTAAGACAATAGAAATTAAATATATATAAGTTTATTTATTTATTTTACATTGTCTCAAATTAAGACAATAGAAATTAAATATATTTAAGTTTTATTTTTTATTTTACATTGTCTCAAATTAAGACAATAGAAATTAAATATATTTAAGTTTTATTTTTTATTTTACATTGTCTCAAATTAAGACAATATAAATGAAATATATTTAAGTTTTATTTTTTATTTTACATTGTCTCTCACTATTTTTTTGCTTTTGTCATTCTTAGTCAAAAAAAGTAAGAAACACTCATTGCAAAGCCTACAGCTGTTTGATTTTGCCTTCCAAGAAATAAATAAATTTATTTATTTGGTATTTAGTGATAAAGAGAATTAATAAATTTATTTATTTGGCATTTCGTGATAAAGAGAATATGCCACGTGCCTATTTCGATTATCAATGTGTTATTTCTTTTAGTTTAATTTATTCTTAATAATTTTTAAAGTTAAAAAAATATTTGAGTAGTTATTAGAGTTTTTTTATTGTAGGTTTTAGTAAATTTATATTTATATTAAATATTTATATTTAAAGTTTTTTAATATACATTTTAAATTAAATCACATAAAATTTATTAAAATTAAATCAAATCAAATCAAAATTATCTATATTTAAATTAGAAATTGATTTTTTACCTTTCATTTTATTTTTTAGTTTTTTAAGTTTAATCTTACTTGTAATTTTTAATATAAAAGTTAAAATTTTAGTTTTAACAGTTTTAATACTGTTTATTTTTAGTTTTACTATTTTATTTGAAGTACAATTTTACTTTCAAATTAATGTTACTATTGTTTGCAATATATTAATTATATTTTTTAAGTACATTTTTTTAAATTTTAATTCTATTATTTAATTATTTATTCTCAATAAGTTTATTATTTAATATTTTTTAAAAATTATTTGTTTAAATGGATATTTTAATTTTGCATTTCCTTTGTAGTATGATTTAACTTTGAAATTTATTTTACATATTTACTTATATTTATGAAATTACAAACTACAATTAAAAGTTATTAGAAATAATTTAATTTATAATTATTCATGTTATTAAATTTTAATTATTTTAAAATTATTTGTTTAAATGGATATTGTAATTTTGCATTTCCTTTGTAGTATGATTTAACTTTGAAATTTATTTTACATATTTATTTATGCTTATGAAATTACAAATTATAATTAAAAGTTATTAGAAATAATTTAATTTATAATTATTCATTTTATTTTTATCCTAATTTATATAATAAAATAAATTTCAAACTTAAAATCTAAATTAAACGTTATTGAGAGAGAGGGAGACTAACTTTTGATTAGTCGATTCATGCCAACAATCCAAGGATTACATGTGTCCCTAGGGAGTTATGCTCAAGGTACCACATGTTTCATTTGATTAAGGATATGATAATTCACCTTTCAAACCTCTTTAGAGTACCCATTGCACACTTAAGGAAGATAGAGAAGATATAAAGAGGAAAAGGGAGAAAAAGAGAAAGAAAGGAAGAGAGAGAGAGAGGGGGGGGCAAAGATAAAAATGGATGGATATAGATAGGGAGAGGGAGATACAAAAAGAGAAAAGAGAGAAAAAAGATAGACAGAAAGATAAATAGAGATCTATGGAGATAAAGGAGGGAGACAAAAGAAATTATAGAGATAGAAGAGACATATAGATATAGAGATAGAGATAGAGGTAGAGATATAGAGAGGGAATATAGGAGATAGAGATGATAGAGAGAGAGAATATAAGAACATAGTTAGATGCTTAAAATTTTCCATAGGGAGAGAGATAAAGAGATAGATAGAAATAGGAGACAAAGATATATAGAAGTAGAGAGGGGAGATAAATAAAGGGACCAAATAAAGGAGTAAGGTAGAGAGATAGGGAGAGGAAGAGAGACATAAGAAAAAATCTAAGAGAAATATAGAGACACAAAAGAGAGAGAGAATTGAGAGATAATAGAAACATAGAGATTGGGGAGGGAGACATAGATAGAGGGGTGCCCATGCCTCTCTTTTTCTCTTCCATCTTTTATACATGTATATCTCCTCATCTCTACCTCAACATATATAACTCCTATCTCTATCTCTATCCTTCCCAATGCTCCCCTCTCTCATTCTCTCCCCACTTGCCATATAAGCTACATCTCTCTTTCTCTCTCTTCCCCCTTCATTTTTCCCACTACCTATCTCTCTATCTCTCCCTCTTTTGAGATCTCTATCTCTCCCTATCACTTCCTCTTTCTATATCTCTATTTTATCTCTATCCTCTCTCCATTGAATCTCTCCCTCTCTCCCTAAATATATCCCTTTGTCTCTAACTTCATATATATATCTCTCTCACACACACACATACACACTCCATTTCTCCCTCCTTATCTTTATCTCTCTCTCACCCTCTCTATTTATCTCTTCATCTCTTTATTACTTATCTTTATCACAAGTTATCTCTCACTCTTTCCTTCTCTACATATCCCTCTCTCTACCTCTCTATATATAACTTCTTATATATTTATCTTTCTATCTCTCCATCCCCTTCTCATTGTCTCCCTCTTAATATCTCTATTTCTCCCTCTCCATCTCTCTCTCAACCCCTCTATCTTTCATAAGTTATATCTATCTCTATCTCTCCTTCTTTCTATCCCTATCTCTCCCTCTTTCTATCCCTGTCTCCCCCCCCCTCTATCTCTCTATTACTCCCTCTTCTATATCTCTTTACTTTTTTCTCCTCTCTATTTCTCTACCTCCCTCTCTTTCCCTCTCTATCTATCTCCATATATCTTTCACACACACACACACACACACACACACTCCCTATTCCTCCTCACTATATCTAACAATCCAAGGATTACATGTCCCTAAAGGAGTTATGCTCGAGGAGGTACCACATGTGTCGACATTCAGGATAGATAGTGCCTTCAAACCTCTTTAATTTGTACCCACTTTGCACAATTAAGGAAGATAGAGAAGATATAAAGAGGAAATGGGAGAAAAAGAGAAAGAAAGGAAGAGAGAGAGTGAGGGGGGAAAAGATAAAAATGGACATAGATATAGATAGGGAGAGGGAGATACAAAAAGAGAAAAGAGAGAAAAAAAGATAGAGAGAAAGATAAATAGAGATCTATGGAGAGATAAAGAGGGAGACAAAGAGATATAGAGAGATAGAAGAGAGATAGAGATATAGAGATAGAGATAAAGGTAGAGATATACTAGAGGAATAAATAGGGAGAGAGAGAGAGAGAAGAAGAGGAGAGAGAGAGAGAGAGAGAGATAATATAAGGAACTATAGATAGATATAAAATTACCATAGGAGAGAGATAAAAGAGATAGATAAAAGAAATAAAGGGGTAAAAGATATATAGAAGTAGAGGGGAGATAAATAGGGACAATAAAGGAGTAAGGTAGAGAGAGAGGGAGAGAGAGGAAGAGAGAACATAAGAAAAATATATAGAGAAATATGAGAGAGATACAAAGAGAGAAATTGAGAGATAATGAGAAACATAGAGATTGAGAGGGAGACATAGATAGGAGTGTCTCTCTCTTTCTCTACCTCCCTCTCCTTCCCTCTCTATCTATTTATACAAATCTCCATCTCTATCTCTCTCCATATATCTTTCTCCATGCACGCTCACATGCACCGTTTGCCACTGCATATTACCACAGTTTGCATGCTTTCAAAGGTTGCATGGCACAGGGCTGCAATTTGATTAAGGATATGATAATTCACCTTTCAAACCTCCCTCTCTCTCTCTCTCTCCTACCCTGTCTCCTCTCTTCTCTGCTCCACTCTATTTATATCTCCCTCTATCCTCCCCATCTCTCCCTCCCTCCCACTCCCTCTATATCCCCTATCCATCTCTGCTCATTGCATCTCTATCTATTTTTTCTCCCCTCTATCTCTCAAACCGTCTCCTTCTCTCCTATCCATTTTAGCTCTCTCCTCTCTAGCTTCCCTCTACCTCCTTTTCGCCTCCCATGTCTATGTCTCTTTGCCTCACACTATCTTTATCTCTCCTCTATCTCTCTCTATATATAACTTCCTATGCCTATCTTTATATTTCTATTTATCCATCTCTCTCCTCTCCAGACCCCTCTCCATCTCCATCCCCATATCTATCTTCCTCTTTACCTCTCTCTCACTCTTCCCCCCTTTATATATCCCTACATATCCCTTTCTCTACCTCTATATATATAACTTCTTATATATTTATCTTTCTATCTCTCCATCCCCCTCTCATTGTCTCCCTCTTAATATCTATATTTCCCCATCTCCATCTCTCTCTCAACCCCTCTATCTTTCCTAAGTTATATCTATCTCGATCTCTCCTTCTTTCTATCCCTATCTCTCCCTCTTTCTATCCCTATCTCCCCCCCCTCTCTCTCTATTACTCCCTCTTCTATATCTCTTTACTTTTTTCTCCTCTACCTATCTCCCTCTCTTTCTCTCCCTCCCTCTCTTTATATTTCTATTTATCCCTCTCTCTCCTCTCCATCCCCCTCTCCATCTCCATCCCCATATCTATCTTCCTCTTTACCTCTCTCTCACTCTTCCCCCCTTTATATCTCCCTCTTTCTATCCATATCTCTCCCTCTATCTCCCTCTCTCCCTATGAAAAACATAACATGAGCCTACTACTAATGAAGCCTGATTATCTTCTTGATTCAAAGGTTTTGTTTCTTTCATGTTTGGATACTTGTAAGTGGATGCATATTTCATTTGAAGCTATCACCTCTCCATTGAGACCTTTGTTGCACAAACAAAATCATTTCCAAAATGGCCTACCAATCGATCTCTTGCATTGCATAGATGTATGCAAAATATAGACATAAAATTTTCGTAATGGATATTCTAGACCTCTTCGGCGTACCTATTGCACACCAAGGTGCAATTGCTAGTTAAGTTTTATTTTTTACTTTACATTGTCTCAAATTAAAATAGAAAAAATACCTACCTTTTCCAAAAAATATATTAATTATTTCCCACATATGGCTTTTCCCTCAAACAAAACTGCTGTTTTCGCAGCTTTTTGATGGCTCTGTGAGTTGGCTCTTCCGTTTGCTGCTATGGCGTTGAACTCGGATGGAGTTTCTTCAGGCAGGAAGGCTTACAATGGGTGTGGCGGGAAGGAAGCTTATAAGAATGCAGGGTGTGGCGGGAAGTGATGATTGCAGTATTGGGTTTTTGCTAGATTTGCAGAAAATATTATGCCCTAGCTGCCATTTTCTTCATCCCATGGACTGCCGTTTTCTTCAACCTGTGGGTCGTCTCCAAGCAAACAGGTAAAATTTTAAAAAACCCCAGATCTTGTCAAAATTCCTTACTCCCCTGCCTATGTTGCATGTTGTATTGTATTATGTACCTTGCGATAATAGCAAGCCAGGAAATGTTAAATATCATAGACTTGTCTCTTACATTTAGTAATCATTCAATATTCTTAAAAGTTAAAATAGCGTGATCTGCTCTCTCATAAACTATCTTTCACCTCATTGAAATTAAAATTCAATGAATCCTGGAACTTGTAGAGATTTTCATTGATTGCACTTCCCAAATCTGTAAAGAGTACAACTTACATTTGATAGACTTGAAGGGGAAGTACTTAAAATGTTTATGAGGATGAGCAAAGGTTAAACATGCAACAGTGCCACTTGCCAGTTCCAGGGAGTGTGGTATAGTAATATCTGAGATGTGTCAAATGCTTAGTAGCTCTGCATATGTGAACAAGTTATTTTCTATTAAATCAAACAAGCTTTCCACTGTTGGTTTCCACTATCTTAGAAAATCACGTTACAAACCATGTGAAGGAAACGTAATGGAGGAACAGTGACAAGATTCCCAATCTAAGCTATTTTTTCTAAATTGATTCTCTGAAATTTCTTGCAAAATAAAAATAGAATTAGATGTAATGTTTCTGGATTGCAGCATGTGTATTTATTTGGTATCGACTTAAATTATAATGTCCTATCTTGTGTGTTCATGTGTGTATGTGTGTACCTTGTTTGTTTTGTTATGTGTTGCACATTTACACACCTTTGCTTTCTATGTTGTCTTGGGCAAGTGTTCGACACATGCAACCCTATGCACCTTTTCTTCTTGTGCAACCCAAAGAAACTTATGCACATTTGCTTTTAGCATGTTGTTATGTGCACCCTATGTAATGTTTCTTGATCATAATCTTTGGGATGTGTTTACACAAGTCTCAAACTATGCCTATTGCCTATGCATTTTGCATGCTATCACACAAACCTCTATGCAACCTTTCTATTTGTGGTAGTACTACAGATATGGTTAGATTTTAGTTGGATGGTTCCTACGCTTATGGATTGATCTTTGTCACCTTACACATTGTTCTTCATTTGTGCTTGTGATTTTTTTATGCTAAATTCTTTGAATGACACTGACTCCAATTTTATAATTCTATGAGGATATTTTATACACTTGGTAATTGAATTTTCATGATTGATTTGGGCTTTCTTGCAAATTCTATGCAAGTGGTTAATTATTTGGAAACCAGTCATTCTTTAGTTCAATTTATGTCTTCTCAGAACCTCAATTATATTTGGTTTGTTGAATCTTAGCAAGTTTATTTCTTTCTTATTAGTTCACAAATGTGTGGCAAATCTCAAGTCTTGTGTTTTTTTCAATGGCATATTTTTTGAAGAAGGGTGATTGGTTATTCGTGACCTTAGGTTGGTACTTTTGTGATTGGGTAACTTGGTTATTGCTAGGATTAGATTTTATTGTCAATTTTGCTTGATTTGATAAAACAATCTTTGTGTCATCTTAATCCGATATTCTGGTGCAAATTTTCTCATGTTTCAAGATCAACTTATGCGGTTATAGTGTGTTGGTTAGGAATGCTCAATACACCTATGTTCAAGGTTTCAACAGTTTTGGTTAATCTAGCTGAAAGTTATAAATACATTAGAATGTGAGGGAGGTGATTAGAATGAATACATTGAATTTATCTAAATACCAACATTAAATTGCACCAAAACTATGTTTAGTTAATTCAAGGTAAAAGTATAAAGGAGTGCTAGTCAGCCAAAATCAAAATTAGAAAGGGATAAGTTCACATCCACGAGATCATCCCGATATCCACAATCTTGTCCTAGAATGAAATAATGATTAGATCCAAGTGACAAATGACTAAATGGAGGTAGATGCATAGATAGTTGTGATAAACAAATAGGTATGATGAATGTATAAGAGTGTATAAATGGATAGGGTAGTGCTAAATGTCTAAGAATGTATATATAAGGATCACCCCAATTTCTCACAATATCATGTCATTTGTCATTATATACATATATTAAGACATTCTCTCAAAATACACACAAAACTAAAATGAAAATTGCATGAATATGTAAATTTCACCACTACAAAATGATATCAATTAATAATAGAAAATATAAACAATTTAAAAATAGAACCAATTAAAAATTACAAAACAAATTTTAGAATGGCATCTTTTTCAAAAAATACAAGGCCATTTACCATGAGAATGCTAAATCACCTTGTTTGGTCATGTCAAGGGATTGAGAAATAAAAAGTAACTTTATCCATAAGTAGAAAAATGAAATTAGAGTTGACCTTCAATATTGCTGGACATTTCTTAAACTCTTCATTTTGCAAGCACTCTGTCAATCATGTCCTCACATGTCATTTCAAAGTGGTCACCCACAATACCAGAATTCCAGAATTACAATTTCCTATGTTGAAGTATTTTGTTGTTAGAATTAAATAATGATACCTCATCCGTCTTTGTGCACCATTACAATTGCCTATGTTGAAGTATTTTGAAAATAAATATGTAATGTGAACTAGTACCTCTTGGATTAGTGTTTGAATTTTGGTCTTCTGGGTTGCAATGGGATTTGCTAGATGAAGTAAGTTTAGGGCTGTGAGGTTTCCTTCCATAATATCTTTCCACTAATACCTTTAGAGACTTTTGTTCAATGTGGTGTTCTGCAGATAGCCTAGGATCTTATGTTTCCTTTCCGAGAAAATCCCAAGGCCTTCGTTTTCAGGTAATAACATGCTATTAACATGCTAATTAACATGCTATTAACATGATAAAAATAGACTGGGTGCCTATAATTTGTAACCAACTGTGATCCATAAAATTATTGAAAATCATCAGTCTTCAGCTGGGAAATCAATTTCCTCTTTGGATGAATCTTCTGAAATTGATTCCATTGACAACCTGTCATAGCTACAACACTTGAATATAATGGAGTGTGTAGGTTTAAATAACGTCCCTGATTCCATTGGTAACCTGTCACAGCTGCAGCACTTGAACATAGAAGGGTGTAAAAGTTCAAATAACCTCCCTGATTCTATTGGCAACCTATCACAGTTGCAACACTTGAACATAGAAGACTGTAGAGGTTTAAAAAAACCTTCCTGATTCCATTGGCAACCTGTCACATCTGCAGTACTTGAAAATAGAAAGTTGTAGAGGTTTAAATAACCTCCCTGATTCCATTGTCAACCTGTCACAGCTGTAGCACTTGAACATAATAGGAAGTTTCAAAGGTTTAAATAACCTCCTTGATTCTATTGACAATCTAGTGCAGCTGCAACACTTGAAAATAAAATATTGTAATGGTTTAAATAACCTCCTTGATTCCATTGGCAACCTGTCACAGCTGCAACATTGAATATAGAAGGGTGTGTATGTTTAAATAACCTTCCTGACTCCACTGGAAAACTGTCACAGCTGCAGCAATTGAACTCTTGAAACCAAATGGTTTTCATCCTCTAATCTCCAAAAAACCTAAGGAATTTTCATCCTCATTTATGATTGCTTGAACATAAGTGCTTAGCGAAAATTTGACAAGAGTTTAAAAAATATAGAATACTACTTCAAAGAAAATAAAAAATATAGCAATGGCCTTAAAGGGTTTAAGAAGTTAAAAAACAATGCTGAGAATAAATACTCACCTTGTGAGAAAAATATTTTTAGAGAGGAAAGCCATAGAGTCTAGGAATAGTTTGTTGAAAGAATGAACAAGGAACCCTTTGCAACTTGTTGTCATTGATGCCAACAATGTTTGTTGTCAATTTTGCTTGATCTGATAAAACAATCTTTGTGTCATCTTAATCCAATATTCTGGTGCAAATTTTCTCATGTTTCGAGATCAACTTATGCGGTTATAGTGTGTTGGTTAGGAATTCTCAATACACCTATGTTCAAGGTTTCAACGGTTTTGGTTAATCTAGCTGAAAGTTATAAATGACAGAAGTTCGGAAAACTATATTTCAGATTATCCTTTTTAAGTTCCTTTCTCTTTTATATTACTGTTTCTCTTTTTGAAGCGATTCCTTAGTATGGTCTATTGCTCAAGGTTCAGTGCTCTGTAGCTATATGGTCAGATGGTATTGTCTTGTTATTTTCTCATGTATGATTGCTATTAATAAGCTTGAAAGAATAAAATTGTGAATTGGACTATCAAATCCCAAACTCCTCTTCCATAAAATCTTTGTATTTTTCTCCAAAGCTAAGATCTTCCTTCCACAAGTGTTGAAACGACAAATAAAATAAATTATAAGCTTATCAAGCATCAAATATTTTTATTAGAAGAAATAATTATTATTCAAATAAAATCAATAGTTACAAATACAAACCAGTAAAGGACTGGTAGCCAAACATAGCAAGTAACTGCAGTCCTTAGTCTCTCCTAAAAACTGAAATCAGAACAGCAATAAGTATATTATTTGATAGTTGTTCGCCAACAACAGCCCCAACAAGAGCATTGGGATTTACACTAAAAGAGTATTGAGAGCTTCCCTTGCATGATATGTGGTAAGGATGTTCTGTCATTTGTCAAAGATGATCCACTGTAATGAATGTACTTGGGAAAGTGAAGCTTAGATGCCACCAAATAAGAAAGTTTCATAGGAATGTCTCCCAAAATGCAGTCCACCTAGAAATTGGCAGTTGAGGTTGTCACATGTTGCATGTTGCTTCCTCCTGATTTGTAAATTAATCCACCTGCAAAGCACTTCAAGCTTACATATGTGTTCACTGTCCACAGCTAAAAAAAGAGTATCTCTTATGTAAAATCCAGGCAATCTGAAAATACATGTTAAGCATAGGCTACCATGATTCTGTTGGAGTGAGTTACTTTTATGCTCAATAAATTTTACCTTAGTTTCCTATCGACAATCCCTTGAACCCCCTATGGGTGCAAGTGCTAGTTTGATAGTTCTTTCATTCTTGCTTAGACCACTTTGGACTGTTCTCCACGATCACACACAAACAAAGGGCATTGATCTTCTCTCCTTGGGTAATTATTTTAGAGAGATAATTTTTAAGACAATTACTTTATCTAGAATAATTTTTTTATTTCCCTCTTTTTTAACATTTTACCTCCCTCAATATTCGGCATGCATTTTCCGTTTTATGAAGCTTCTTCTTTGAATAACTTGCACAGATCAAAATAACACGAGAAGAATCAAAGAACAAGAACAAAAAAAGGAGGCACCAGGAATAGAGGCACGACAGGCACAACGAACAGAATGGGGGTTTTCCAATACGACAAGGGCTTTTTCATCAGAAATGAAAAGGGGCTTTTTAGAAAATCAAAAAGGTGCAAAGTTTAGAGCAAGTCACGAGTCCAGGATCTTGGGCAAGTGACAACAATAAAGCTTTTACGAAGGGCCTTTCAGCAACAAACCAGGTGTGCCCCACGTTTTTGTCTTTTTTGTTTTGTTTCATACAAATGTACACCCTCCTTTCTCAGTTGAACTATGTGGTTGTTGGATTTGATTGAGTGGTGCCCATAATTCATTATTTAATCACCAAGGCACTGATTTGAGAAAATTTTCTTGAAGATTTTATTATTCTGTTTGAAGATTGTTCTTTCCATGTTATCTATATGTACCTTCAAATCAACATAACTTTAAATGACGATTTTGTTATGTCCATTTTTTATTTTTTCTATCTCATATTGGTTTAAAAGCACATGGCTATTTCAAAATTCCACTAGAGGTTCTGAATCAAAGTCAGCAATTTGGCATAAGATTGATGCTATGATTGAACTAATAGCGGCACTTCTTGGTGAGCATACTTCTAAAATGTTAGTACTTGTACCAAAGGATGAAGAGATATGTTCTAAAACCTGATGAAAGCACATTTTAGTATTAGTTTTGGGAGTTTATAGTGTAGATGATTAGGAATTTTGAGTCATTAACTTGTCTATTAGTAACAGACTTATGATCAGGTCAATCAGGTATATTGAGTTTTTGTTAACCTGTGTTAAATCAGGTGGCTTGGGAATTTCAAAACTAGGAATGATTGTAGGCTAGGGTAATGCTGATAAAGAGGAAGATGCTGCAATGGTTGACTATGTGGAAAAAAACTCTATGAATTGCATCATGGATTCAGCATTACATCTGCTCATAGTTGACTTCTTATAATTGTCACCCTCCACACCTGATAAAGATTTCATTTTAGCAAAAATGAACAGCCGTAGAAAATATGTTGAGTTTAAATGTCACATGTCTCTACAGTTAAAAACTATATTAACTACATATCAGTTTTATATGATGGTATTTTTGTAATCAATAACCCTACACATCTAACCCTACACTCGTACTTACCAACAACCTTCTATATAGTTACCTTTTAACTGCAAACCTGCCTAATGTTAAAGCCCTGCCTGAAAAATAAAAAATTATATGCCCTGTTAAATACCATTGAAAATAAATATGTAATGTGAACTAGTACCTCTTGGATTAGTGTTTGAATTTTGGTCTTCTGGGTTGCAATGGGCTTTGCTAGATGAAGTAAGTTTAGGCTTGTGAGGTTTCCTTCCATAATATCTTTCCACTAATACCTTTAGAGACTTTTGTTCAATGTGGTGTTCTGTAGAGAGCCTAGGATCTGATGTTTCCTTTCCGAGAAAATCCCAAGGCCTTCGTTTTTAGGTAATAACATGCTATTAACATGCTAATTAACATGCTATTAACATGATAAAAATAGACTGGGTGCCTGTAATTTGTAACCAACTGTGATCCATAAAATTATTAAAAATCATTAGTCTTCAGCTGGGAAATCAATTTCCTCTTTGGATGAATCTTCTGAAATTGATTCCATTGACAACCTGTCATAGCTACAACACTTGAATATAATGGAGTGTGTAGGTTTAAATAACGTCCCTGATTCCATTGGTAACCTGTCACAGCTGCAGCACTTGAACATAGAAGGGTGTAAAAGTTCAAATAACCTCCCTGATTCTATTGGCAACCTATCACAGTTGCAACACTTGAACATAGAAGACTGTAGAGGTTTAAAAAAACCTTCCTGATTCCATTGGCAACCTGTCACATCTGCAGTACTTGAAAATAGAAAGTTGTAGAGGTTTAAATAACCTCCCTGATTCCATTGTCAACCTGTCACAGCCTCTTGGTTTGGTATATGCCCTGATCTTAGAGATTGAAGCGCCCAGTCTGAAAAGATGAGGTTGTATGTGTATGTCAGCAACATCAGTATGGAGAAACCCTGAGTAAGGTGTCATGCCTAGCTCCTGCAGGATTAAAGGATTATGGTGCTTAGTCCATGGGCAGCGAACTAACTTCAGAAGTAGCTGTGTTTTTAATTGTACACAAAATGTAATGGAAATTAAGTAATTTGAATATTTTGAGTGTTCTATTACTGGATGTTTGTAACGTCAATGAATATAGCTTGCAATTTTTTTCAATTGGCAAAGTTGTTTCATTTTATTTTTTTACTTTTAACAATTAACCAGAAAGACATTTTTGTTTTTGGAAGCTTTACGCAATCAACACCTATGAACTTTATGCAATTGACACCTAAGCAAGAGAAACACAATACCTTAAAGCTGAAAAAACTTTGGAAGTTGAGGATTGTTTATGTTTTTCTTATGTATGGAAACATAATGAAAATTATGTATGTTATTGTTCATGTGCTAGTGAATTTGACTTATATTACTAATATCAATTGCATATGTTCTTTAATTAATATTTTGTCATTTTATGTCATTATGTGTTTCTTTAAGAATGTGCCAATGGTACTCCCAATTCTACTATGGGGGATCCATTGATCTTAAATGGGCTAATTGAAATGCTAAGGAACGGGCAAGGGAAAAACATTGCTATGATGGTGAATGAGGTAAGTTTGAAAATTATCTTTTATAGGTTCAATTATCTTATGTTTCGTATTATATTATGTTAATTTATGTTTGTGGAATGCAGGCCATCTCTAAAGTCGTGTCGACACCTATCACGCCCTTTAATACATCTAGTATTATGCCAGGGGTAAGATTTGATCTAGATTCTTGTGCATTTAATTAACTTATTTCACCTTTTATATTTTTTTAATATTTGTGTTTTTGCTATAGGACATTTCTAGAGTAATTCCCCCAAGAATGCATCTTGTTGGCATGCAAGATCCAATTATGCCATCCGATACACCCAATGTTGTGCAAAAAGTAAGATTCAATCATATGTTTGTGTGGGTTTGATTATGTTATTTCTGCCATAATACCACTTTAATATTTATATTTGTGCCTTGCAGGATGTTTCAAAAAGATGTGTCATGCCCTCTACATCTAGACTGGAAACACCTATCACAAGTGTGGCATCAAGCACAATAACTCATAGCATTCCCTCTACATCAAGTCTAGGTTCAATTAGAGTTCTTCCACCAACACCTGAACAAGTTTCCTTGAGGAGTCTTATAGAGTCACAATCAAGAATACTAAGGATCCTACCAGATACTCCTAAAAATGTTGAAATTAGGAGAGAAATATCTAAGCAAATTAAGTTATGGGAGAGGACATTGTTGGGGAGTGCAGGGCTTACTTCAGATGAACAGGTATAATTATATGGAAATATTATCTTATTATTCTTTTCTAGTTCATATTTTACTTTTATCAATGTAATAACATGTTGACTAGTAAAAGCAGTATTGATGATTACATGGTTGCTTTGTGATTCTAATTTGTGATTATTAAATGGTTGTTTGATGATCTCATTGTAAATACAGGAAATAAATGACAATGTGACTGATGTACCTATAGGGGCATCTACCTCAACCCCTATAACTACAACAATATCCTCGGTGACCACAAAAGGAACGCAAGAAGTTACAATCTTGCTCACCTCAGAAGGAAATGTCTTGAAGGATGAAATGGGGTTGAAATTCTTTCACTTCATTTTTCGTCGTGCAGAACAATTATTTGGCAATACCATTCAAATGGATTGGAGGAAGCAAGCCAATGCTAAGAAAGATGAACTATTTAAGGATGTCATAGTAGCATTTGGAAATCCTAGTTTTAATAAGGAATTTATTTTAGATATTGCTCGGAAATACATTCACTCTAAACGAGACAATCTAAGGTCAAAGCTAACAAAAGACTTAAGATATCCATGTCCAGCTTGGATCACAGACCAAGTGACATGGGATGAGCTTATGAAAGATGCCAAATTTAAGAGGAAGGCCCACAATAATCCAAACTATAGGCTATCTGCACAACCAGGATCTAAAAGA
>VDFB02040459.1:0-42659 GCA_007258455.2 Sequoia sempervirens | reverse complement strand
TGCATAGTTTCAAGGCAAACAGTGAGCATCCCTTATCCAAGGTTGTTGTTGAGTATGCTAAAAAATTTAGACCAGCAAGTTCACATCTGAGATGGTTGCCTGAAGTTCAAGATTTTGTTTCCAGAAGTGGCCATGGTGTCGAGGCTTTAGTGGAGAACAAGACTATTCTTGTAGGAAACACGAAGCTCATGTTAGATTCTCAAATCACACCAAATTTGCTAATCTTCAGTTACCAAAATTGAATTGTTGCACAACCAGAGGAATTTTAATCTTAAATTTGAGTGCACATAAGAGAGCAGAACAGGGGCAAGCTCAATTTAAGTTTTGAGTAAAATCTATGCTGTCTAATTGTGATAATTTTTGAGCTTTTTATCTGTCATAATATTGTGGAATTGCATACCATACTTTGAATTTGTCTGCATTATATATAGTTATTGGTGATTACTGAGATTTTATATAGTTATTGGATGTTCTTTTCCAAATGGATAACTTTTCACAAGATTTTCAAGAGATAAATTTCTCAATTCAACAAAATTTCAAAAACTACAGGTCAAGATTTCTTAAGTTGCTTAATTTTGTAAGTTAAAATTAGTTTTGTGTTCATTCTGATTGAAATGCTATTAATGTAATAAACTGCATATTATTAATGTAATATACTAATACACTTCATGTTATTGGATTTTAGTTGGCTCCCAATCTCATATCTGTTCACACTAATCCTATTCATTCTCAACCTTGAAATTAGTATTTTGTGCCTTGAAATCTTTTTCTCCGGGGATGTGGGATTAATCTAGTTCAATCTCGAGGAAAACAGATACGAACTGTAAAATTTAAAGCATTAAATTCAATTTTAAACTTTCTCATCACCTTTTACTAGCCATTACAAGCTGACCTAATACGCTCATTGTGCATTATAACATATAATGACTAGAGAGGAAAAACTTAGACCACACTTCACTTCTAAAAGTAATAAAGGATTAGAGCTCACTTCAATTCTAAAAGGCAATAAAGGAACTGAATTTGAATCATTATTGTAAAGGTCTAATATACATGTTTGTGAATCCTATTTTTTTATCTTTCTCATTGCCACTAATTAAGTCAACCCATGGGTTCAACTTAGGAAAAAAAAATCAACTATTGATTTGTCAAGCTCCTCTATGATGTATCTACACACCACATTAACATCTCAATTTTGTAGACTCATTTTTTGATCAACTATTTTTGTGTTTCAGATTATTTTTTCATGTCAAAATGGTTTTGTGGTAGTCAAGATCATTTGCAAAGGGTATATCATTGATTTGCTAATTTTTCTATGCCAACTTAAATTTTGAGATATTCATCAAATTGAGGCAATTAGTTTTTTGATAGCGACAAGTTATTTTGGAACAAAATTAACACTATTTATCTATCATCAATCTTAAAGCCAATTATACCTATCCTCCTATTTTTTTGGGGTGAGGGGAATACACATTTTATTCAAAGAAAATCAATCACATATTACCAAAAGGACTTCTAGATAGTTATAGCCATCAAGATAGACAACATGAGAGAAACCCATTGGGGGTTCTTGTAATTCTAAGGTAAGTTCTTTGCATGATGGGATATAATAAAATTTCATATTTTGCTTTCATTTCCATTGCAAAACAAATGATATAGATATTGAAATAGATAGATACACCTAGAATTATAATAGTTTCTTTTTTGCATAGAGAAATGAAACAAGCAAAGCTAAAACTGTGATTTGATATGTTATTTTAATGAGTTAAATTTTGTTGTGTATAGGAAGCCCAACAATCCAACTCATCAGGTGGTGAGCATGAAGAGGAGCTAGAGGAACATGAGGAGCAAGTGGGAGAAGAGAATAATGAGGAGGGTGTCCAATGTGATGAACAATTGACACCCACAATTAGAATAGTGCCTCGTATTAGTATAGTTCCTCGTAGAAAGAGGACATAAAGGAAGAGGATGGATAGAAACAAATTAACAAAAGACATGTTTGCTTCTTATGTTTAAGTCTATTGTTGTCTAATCATGTGGGATTGATCATGGATAAGAAAACAATAGAATATATAGATTAGAATGCTTTTTTTAGCTCTTAGGACTTATTGGAAGAAAAGAAGAACTTAACAAAATGATTTTTTGCAAGATCTTTTATGTTCCTTACATCAATTATTGCAAGCAACTTGCCTACTTTTCATTCAGACGAAAAAAGTTCCCTGGTTTTATACAATACATTGTTCATTGCCTACTTTATATATATATAATGTATATAGTGTTTCATGTACAATTCATTTTGTGAAGTCTAATCGCTGGTACAAGAGAAAAGTTCAAAGTACTTTCTATAGTTTAAGGATTTTCCTTAAACTACTCACCTCCAAAAGAGGACATTGTTATTCAAAGTAATGCACCTAGTGACATCTACATACTGGTATCAAGGGAAAGTGGTAAGTAGATTGTTTATAACTCTAAATTTGTTACATCCTTGTGGTTCTCTTTATTGTCTCTTTATCTACTTTACAAGTTAGCATGCGTAATTAGATAATCCAGAAACTCTACTCAAACTGATTTATGTTTGTTCTGTTTTGTAGGATGAGATTGCTTCTAGGAAGGAATGGAAATGAAGAGGTAACATTAATCAGCTCTTGTTTGATATTTCCTAATTATTTCATTATCTGGTGGTGTGACTGTGAATACACAAGTAATTCAGTTATCAGAATGGTGAATCTAAAGAACCTTTCAAAATTTTCACATTTGTTTTCATGTCTGTTCTATCACCAACTAGCTTATGATTGGGATAATTAGTAATCCCACAGCACAGATTATTAGAACCTTAACAATTTTGAACGTTAGTCTAGCACCACAAATGGTTGTATTTTCTTCTATGGGTCCCAACATTATCACTCCAGGCATCATCAAGGTGAGTTACTGTGATCATCACTTCCAGATCATGAGATTCATTCTAAATTGTAGTCTAATTTGTCTATTCTCGTGACAGCAGATCATTCCATTCTATAAACAAGTTGGCTTGGGAAAATTCAAAATTCCCTTGAATATACTTGAAGGATTTTGACAAAAAATTTACACACAAAACCTCCTTCAAGGAATGTTGAATAGGTCTGCAATCAACATATATATACTAATGTTTCTTATTATTAGGCCATTTCACCCTCAACCAGAACAATGTCATCACCCATGCCACCTTCCTCAATGAATGATCAATAAATTCTACAACAAGGTAAAAGTAATACTCTTGCAAACACTTCTTATATATGATATTTTAGTGCACTTTATCTTGTATAATACAATACTAATTCTGTTACACTAATCATAACTTACTAATCTATGTTATACTGAGCCAAAATGGAATAAATAGAGTTAAAAAACTCAAAAACAGTCGTATCAAGAGAGTTGGCAAATTAAGAGAAAGGAGGTACTCAAATTATAGACAAACTTGTTTCCCATTTTAGAGTAACCTAGGACTAGAATTTTTTAATTTTTTTGTTTTAGACAAATGTCAGAGAGGCAGAACAGCATTAGCAGCCCAATGTTGCCAAAAATTCTCCAATCCAGTCAGTTTGATATATTAGAAGATAGAATTCTGGCCATTATTGACCCAGTGTAACTCTTTCAAAAGGTATTATGGTTTTACATGCTATGATAAGAGGAAAACATCACTTGGGTCCATGTGGCCATGTCCCATGGAAAAACATGTGGATGCAAATCAAATCCCAGTAAAACCCACTTTGTTTATCACTGGATGAAAAAATAACTTAAGGCACAGTTGGTACATCCTTTCTTTAATCCACATTAAGGAGAAGACAATAAGACTATGTAACTGACAAAACTGATTAACTTCGAATGAACTGAAGGAAAAGCAAACTTAAAGGGATCATTAGAAGAATTTCTAGGGGCATGAGAAAATGCAGTCCTAAACAGAGGAAGCCATTGCAGTTTTCATGTAACATGAAATCACAATGCTGGCTATTACATAGTGAACACAGTTATTTGTCCCTCTGTATTAAAGTCTTCTAGAAGGAACTGAAATGTTCAAGATTCTGTTCCTAGAGCTTTTGACACTTATTAAGGTTTTAACTTTTCTCAACATAAATATTTGTGGATCATATTTAGATATTTGGTTACTAAAGCTATTTTAATTTATTTTTGTAGCTTTTTGCACATAGAAAGATAGGAACTGTAGTTTTATATTCCATAGAATTTGTTATACTTTTTTACACAAATAAAAACAAAATCAGACGTGATAAGTTGACTGGGACCCAATTCATAGGATAGATAATTCCAAACCAAATTTCGGTGCCAGAGCAGTTGGCTTAGCCATGCAAAGGTTCTATCACATTTCTATGGTGACTGCAGAAAGGAACCGTGGTGAAGGAAAGCTATTTCCATACAATCCAAAAGAGACAAGAAAGGATGGAAAACATCACCCAATTTAATAGAAAAAGGCACAACAGAAGCGTATCTCAAAGCCCAATACACTAACATTAAGGCAGATATTTCTAATTTCAGGATGGTCATGAAATTGAAGGTAACCAAAAAGAAGAAAGCCCCAGAAAAGGATGTGGACAAAGACGTGGAGATTTAGTAAGTGTGTAAAGATGGAGAGTAGGTATGAGGACAAGTTGGAAATCCAACCCATTGATGTAAAGGGGAAATTAGACATAAAGAAGCTTGACTACTGGATGGGGAATCTGGATGTGTAATTTCCATGGGTTTTCTGATGAATAGGACATCTCTTTTGCTCAGCAATAGGATGAGAATTGGAATGCACTAAAGAAATTGATTAAATCCCAATTTTACACCACTGGAGAATAGGATGAGAAACTTCTCATGTGACAAATAACTATGAGAGAGGCAAGGACAAAATGTCTAAGAGTGTTCCTTGACTTTCTTAAGTAAGTCTTCTAGTAGATGGCTGCTAAAATGATCCAGGACCACTTGTTAAGTACCTTTGAGGCATGCACATTCATATTCAGGACGAGTTAGATGTATTCAATGTGAAAAGAATTGATGATTCCTACAGGATAGCAATGATGTTGAAATATATGGGTCAAAAATGACTCAGAAATGTAGAGGCATATCCTCTATATCCCAAGAAAAATCCTTGAAGTAGAAGAAAAGAACAAAGCAGCAGAATGTCACTTTTGTTTGGAAGAATAATGGCTTCACAAAGAACATTATTGCAAACATCATGATACTGATGCATATAAAGAGGCCAAATATTACAAGTTGTGTGCTGAACTGCAATGTCAGAACAAAAAGAAAAAGGTCCAACAAAATAAGAGCACAACAACTAAGGTAGAGGGGAATGAGGGGGAATGTTAATTAGACCTTGACAAGAAACTAGTATGCACCACAGTGCTGAAAAGCCCATGAGAAAAAGCACAGAATTTGGAAGAGCAAACAAAGGGATTGTTCCTTATAAAAATTCAATTCAAGACAATGAAGATGAGTACAATGTTTGATTCAAGATCAAAGAAGAACTTGATTTCTGAGTCATTGATTTAAAGACTTGAGCTTATGACCACAAAGCATTCATATCCATAATCGTTGGGTTGGCTGCAGAAGAATGGTAGGTTACAATTTACCATACAATGCAAAACTTAGATTTCAATACTAGAATATTACATGGATGAAGTGGAATGAAGCATAGAGCCCCTAAAGATATAGTGCCTTGTGACTTCATTACTTCAAGATCGATAGGGTCCAAAGTATCATCAGACTCTGGCCATACATTGGGATGTTGATCCAAACAATGCCACAAAAATTGATGAAGAGCAGGAACACAAGGTATTGTTTGGGATGTCATTAGATGAGCTAGTTCCTCATATTGGGAGTGATTCAGACTCACAGTCCGCTTTTGATGCAAAATTTCCAAATGAAGATCAAGCATAACAATAGATCTAGTTGTTGCTATGTTTTTCTACATTTTGTCAGTTTTTATTTATAGCCTTTGAGCCTTTTGTTGTACTTGTTATACGTACAGATTGACAATGAAACAATGAAATTTTGTTAATTTGTGTCTTTTTCTTAAAGTGGGAGATGGCTGTAACTTCCAGTTCTTGGTACTTCTTCTCACAGCTGTTTCTTGTATTGTACTCCTTGTTATGCTAAAACTATCACAGCTTCTAAACTGTTCTTCATTACACTAAATTTCATAGAGATTTTCCTTGTCCGTTTAGTTTTTTTTCTGTGATTGATTTACCTTAGCATCATAATTGAAATTGGCTTACCTGAGAGTTTTGGTTGTTCTGTGTGTTGGTTGTGTCTAAGCAGAATTTTATTGTTTATAATTTATAAAGTTAGAATTTCATGTATCTATCAGATCTATTGGTTTCTAGAGTTTTATACTTCAATTGGGATATTGGAGGTCATCAACCAGATTTTGATTTGGAAATTTAGAAGTCAATTTCCATAATTTAGATTTCCAATGTACTTCAAAATATTGTTTTCTACAGGAATTCGGTGAAATATATGAAGCTGAAGAAACTTTGGAACTGGCTTTGGAATAGTTTGAGCGAGTTGCAGGGCTCTATCAAGGTGAAGAAGTTACTAGTACGGCTAACCAGTGCCAACTTAAAATTGCACAGTTTGCAGCCCAGCTTGAGCAGTAAGTTATATGAAAGAAAATATTTGTGAAAGTTTTTTGGGATCACATATTTTCACTTTTGGGCTATCAAATGACTAGTGTAGTGGTTGCTTATAATTGGATTTTTTTTGGGGTTTGATTTGCAGATTTATTATTTTCAGTTAATGTGTAGAGACTTGTGGATTTGTGGTTCTTTAAATGAATAATGCAAATGGATTTACTTGTTAAATCTAATATTGTTTGCTTGCAGGAAAATTTTGCTTTCACCGTATTGATTATCTTAAAGGAAGAATTCAACTCTCTCCAAAATCATATCAAAATCTTGAAAGGCTGTGTTATGCTCAAAGACGATTTGGAAATCTTGTCGTTCATCAATAACAAAGTACATGATTTAGTGGATTGTTACAATGAAAAGTTATCAGCCTTTGAGAGGACCATACATAAGCATGCAAGAAGAAAGTTCCCGTTCTGAAGCAAAATTGTCAGTCCAGACAATTGAGTCAACTCTTTGTCAAGCTACCTTGCCATGCTCGAAAGAGTTATGCTGGTAGTTGGGTATATTCCAATGGCTTTTAGGAAAATATTAACATTTTCTCTTTCCTAGAAATGAATCGTTTGTGTATGTCATGTTATGACGTACGTGTTGCTTATGATTGTATGAACAAGTTTATAAACTATAAATAAAAAAATACTTATTGGCATTTACTTTATGAATTTGGATTAGGATGCATTATTTTCTTTGTTTTTTATGAACATTATGCTTTGTGTATTCGACAACTGTTCATTGTTCCAACTTCAAAATCATTGATAATTTCTATTATAATTTTCCATCGCATTTGAAAAATAAAAAATAAAAACTCCAACAAATAGGAGGACGACGAGAATTTGAAAACATTGAATTGTTTATTTTTTTAATACATTTTTACATATTGTCTCTAAAGAAACAATTTTTACATATTGTCTCTGTAGAGACAATGTCTTTAATCCCAACTATTGTCTTTAAAGAGACAAAATTGTGAAATTGTCTCTAAAGAGACAAAAATACTTCTATGTCATATTGTCTTTATAGAGACAATTTTATATTGTCTTTATAGAGACACCCCCTTAAAGACAATACTTGAGACAATAAACAACTTTTTTTCTATCTCAATTTAAGACAATATACTCAAATATTGTCTTAAAAACTGTCTTAAATACCCCCTTGATGTAGTAGTGAGATCATTACCAAATCTATACAAAACTTCACAATTCATTCTTGGATCTATCATTGGTTTTCCTCATGTTTGGCTATCACAGTTTCAACAACATAGGTCCATTTTGATATCGACATCCTCATAATCCACACGATCATTCACAAATCAGCCTCTCTTTTATCAATCATATATTTAATTG
This sequence comes from Sequoia sempervirens, assembly GCA_007258455.2. NCBI lineage: Eukaryota > Viridiplantae > Streptophyta > Pinopsida > Cupressales > Cupressaceae > Sequoia > Sequoia sempervirens. Next base: position 34,663 of record VDFB02040459.1, on the reverse strand, counting down.
ATCTCACATACACTTAATGAGTTTCATTGGGTTCAAAAACATACTCTGATGATTTCGTTATCATCAATGATCATTATATTTATCTGCATTTATACAATCATGGTTGTCACTTAAAATGTAGCATCGACCCCCTTGTTGTATTGATGACGTGCAAGCAAGTCATCATTGTTATAAACATTCCCTCTCTCAGTAAAAATACTTATTGCTCAACCGCAACAAAAGAACTTCATGCGTTGAGCCATTATGATGCCACATAATATCGGTGCCATATTCAAATCCATGAGATGTCTTCTTTTATATCTCTCTACATACAAGGAGTTAATTTTCTCTAGCAATCAAAATCTTTTCATTGCTTCACATTTCGCGTAACTATTATGAGTTTGATTCCCACTGTTTTGTTTAATACTTAAGTTGCATTGAAATTTCTTTACATCGAATACTAAGAACACAGAATCCCATGGCCCACTAACATTTTCTTGTTTAACACAATGTTCATGTGGATTCTGCCCTATCACGTAAATTCTCCAAAGAAACTCTTTATTAATCTTCCAAGTTCACCTTTATACCATCAATTCTCCACAAGATCTGTAGTTATTAAAATTTTGACTTCTTTTGTGACCCAAAATTGATTTGCTTAGCAAATTTCCATTAATCTAGCAGGTATAAGCCATTGTGCCCACAAGGATAAAGCTTATCTTAATGCCATCCGTTATTTTGACTTGACTCTGTGGATGTGTCTCATGAAACTGTGGTTCTTGAAGGCTTAGTTGTTTCATAGATTATGTATGCTTGAAGAATCTGAGGGTACTTGACTTATCCAAAGTTAATTTCTCTCAAAAAAATCCAAGGACAAATTATCTGAAGCTTGAAGAAATACTCAATCTATAACTTCTCTCGCATTCCCTGAATGACAATAGCTCTCTGCACAAACAGTTTTCCTGATCATTTGTATTTGGAATGATTCATGTCACTCTCCCTGATTACTCTGCTTGCTCACCTCATGATTTTATCATCATGAACACTTGTTACCAATTGAACCAATGATTTTTGGCTCCTATGGACAACTCTTGCTCTTTTAGGGTTTTTCACCTAAAATGAGAAAGAGGAGAAAAAATGCTAATGTTTCATTCAAATAATGTTAGGTCTGATGTTGTATAACCTAAATTGAGTTAAATAAATGAAATTGACTGATCTAAATGAATGAAAACAAATGCAAAAGTGAAACTAAAGTTATGTTTGAAAATGCATTGTGTAATGCAACAATCAACTAAATGAAGAAAATATGTAGAACATAAAGGAATGAGTTAAATTAGAGTGCACTTGGGAAAAATATGTTAAATCTAGAATGTTGTGGGTGCTGGCTGAAATCCCTATTTTTTCACAGTGGTACTCATTCACCCAGAGTGGCGAATTAGATCTCCTCCTGATGAAAACTATCAAAAGCAAGTTTTTGTCTGTCGGGATCTGGAATCTGACAAAATTCATATTTTTAGTCCTAAGGTGGGACTCATTTGACAAAAGTGGTGAATCAATCCTCTCCCAAATTTCTAAAAAAATAAGATACAAATTTGCAACACCAGATTTGAAAATAACTGCTTGTCAAGTTGCCAAAGTCACTTTTGCAAGAAATAGAGAGAAAACCTTCTCCAAGCTTGAAATAGACTCAAGTTGAATTTAAGCACCTAGTTGAAATGTGGTGAAAATCACTTATTTATACACAGTTGTGCCTTTGTTACCCATTCATACCTCATCACTAGCCAACATCAAGTGCTTTTGAATAAAATCTTGAAAGGAAATTTAAAATATTTTGAATTTGGAGCCAAGGGGGACTCATTCGCCATCCATGGCGAATGGGTTCTACTTAGGACCTAAAAATGTGTGTTGGAAAATATGTTGTATTTAATGTTGTTTTTCGGGATAATACTAAAAAATACACTTAATTAAGCATATGAGAACATAAAGGGATTAAATAAAGCAAGAAAAAGGGATAAATAGTCAAGATGTGCCTAGAAAAGCATGAAATCTTGTTACAAGACTTTACAACACTTTAAAATAGGACTCATTGATGAATAAAAAGGTGATTTTTAGGTGAATTGTAACTAATATATTCTAGAAGAGTGTAGAAATTTCTTACAACATGTTCACAAGATGTCGTTATTTGAGTTTTAGTACCTAAATAAGCATGTTCAAGCCATGTAATATAAAATCAAAGCAACATAGTTCCAACACTATCAAATGAGACCTAAAAGGCCATGAAAATGACACAGGGACATTTTTCTATGCAACATTTAGCCTCCACTTTAGTGAGAGGATGAACTTGCTTCAAACTCACAGTAAAGTAGCCATGAACATCGAGGGAAGGGATGAAATGAACTTACACTAGCAAGATGGAATGAAAATGATCAAGAGGGGTGATTAAACTCATAGGATGGAAATCCCATGGCAAACTAAATATAAGAACAAAGGAATACACAAGTGTTGAGATGAATTGGATGAAGCTTCAATCATCAATCCAACTAGTTGTGGATTAGATCTAGGTTGATTGTTTGAAAAAGAGAATGTGTACTCACTTTGGTGCCATGAAACTTTGGGTTGTCTATGGGGTGAGAATGCCCAAATGTACTCATTCTGGGGCCACATAATGAGTTGTTTGCAGAGTGAGAAAGCCCAAAAGGTAAGATACATACACTAGTTGGTATGCTCTTACAAACACGAAAGTTCCTATGGGGAAAAGTCATGCCACTAGGTGGGATTCCCACTCAACCATATTAAAGTTATACCTATTGATAAATTTAACAAGGTGCCACAAGGAAAAATGCTGATGAAAAAAAAGAATAAAGGGTACCACAATCATGCAAGCTGCATTATGCAAGGTGGCAAAAATGCAAAATATAAAAATGTAAAAAGTGTAAAAAATTTCAAAGGAGTCTTGTTTAGTTCATGCAAGGTTAGTCACTTAGGGAACATTGTATCTAATGTCACCAAGAGAGGACCAATCAAATAATATAAAATTCACAACTTAGGGATATAGTGCATCGCATCAGGCAACCAAGAGGAATGTAATATTCTTAGAAAGATCACACTTATGAAGGAAATTACACCTAATGACATCCATAAAGTGATAAATGCATCACACAAATGGAAAGGCTACACTAGGAAATAAAAATGCAAATGAATTGATGGTGATGTATGCCCCCCACTTTAAAGGAACTACTACACATTGTTCTATGAGAAATTACTTTAAAGTAGAGAAGAACAGAAAATGCAATAAGAAAACCAGACATGAGAGCCAACTTGGAAAGCCCTATGCCAAGTCATATGTTTTGAACTTAGGCTGCGTCATGTCAAGGAAAATGAAAAACAAACAAAAAGGGAGTTTCCCCCCAGAAAAGAAAGCACACCAAACACATAAGGGATCTATGGATTTTGGGTTAGTATGTTCGTTGTTGCATTGTGTTTATGAAAGTGCTTAGAATTTTATCATTCCCCAAAGCACATAGAACTAGAAGAATGACAGAAAGAGAGTGGAAACAAAGGAAAAATAAAGTCCGTTTTGGGTCAACATGGAAGAGACATTGCGGTATCGATGCCTTGCATTGTCCCCAAAAGGAGAATACAAGTGAAAGGAAAAAAAAGAGGTGAAAGAAAATGAAAAATATTTTGGGTCAACATGAAGGAGACATTTCGGTCTAAAAGCCTTGCATCATCCCCAAAAGGAGAAAACAAAACAAAAAGAGAAAAAGAAAAAGACCTTGTGGGTCAACATGGAAGAGACATATGGTGTCTCTATGGTTTGTGTCATCCCTGAAAGGAAAACACCAAAAAAAGAAAAAAAGACAAGGACCTTTTGGGTCAACATGGAAGAGACATATGGAGTTTTTATGCTTTGCATCATCCCCAAAAGGAGGACACAAAAAAAAAGAGAAAAAGACAATGTATGACATATAGAAGTAGAGAGATATGAATAGAAGTGTATGCGAAGAGAGGGAAACATCAAATGCATGACACAGAGGAACACTATACACACATGAAAAGGAAGATAAAAATATAAAAGAAAAAAGGCTAGTTAGGTGACTGCAAGTCAACCATCTAATAGGTCATCTTCCTCCCAATAATGTTCAATGTAATGCAAGGGTGGTTGACTATCCAAAGGAAGAATTGTGAGCACCAAACTAGGAGACATACTAGGTTCTTCACTTGGTGGACATGATGTACCATTTAACCTCATTGTAGATGAAAATGAAGAATTTAAATCCGTATGCACATCTTCATCTATTTTTTCTATCATCACATCATCATCATCATCATAAAGATTAATGACAACAGGAGGACAAAGGGTGATTTATAAGGATGGATGGATCAAAAATGAAGGTTGTTGGATTGGTTCAATTTGTTGTAAAGGTTGCTTCCAAGGGACTATCTTGTGGCAAGTTAGGAGGAGGGTGGTCATCTATTACTTTAGTCAAAGCTAAAGGTTGATTTTCTTCATCTTATTCTATGCGAGATTGATGAGCAAGGAGACGACAACAACGACGACTTCATTCCATACCACTGTGGTTTCATTTCCTTCTATTTTGGAGTTGTTGAGGTGTAAGAGAAGATTGAATCAACATAGTTTCTTCTACTTCCAAAGAGGGAAGAACAAAAGAAATCAAAAAAGGAGGGTATGTGTAGGATCATGATGGGCCAAAAAGTGGCAATATGATGGGTATGTGGCTGATGACTATTTTTTTAGCCAAAATTGATGAAACGAAAAAGGGCTTTTGAAAGAAATTCTTAGCTCTCCATCTATATAAATTATGCCTTACTTTGAATTTAATAAGTAATTATTATTCATTTTCTATTCAAATTATGACTAAAGTCCTGATTGACAGGCTAATTGTAATACATCTATAGCTTTCAAATGGTATTACCTTTTTTGAATCCAAAACATGCATCACATGCTATGCTCCTCATACTCTAGGATTAGAAAAAGAAAAATTGAATTTAATGAATTTTTGAGCAAGTTAAGGTGGTTAGGCATACACATTTTTTATATTTTTGGAAAAGTTGTAATAAAAAATTCATAATTAATTATTTACTTAGAAAAAAATTATAAAAAAAAACATGCATCACTTTGAGGCATGAGTCCTCTACTTATATCTAAAATATTATAAAAAAATATTATCATTTTATTGTGGTTAGGGTGGTCAGACAAACACCTACTTCTTATTTTTTCCCGAAAATTTAAGTACCATTGCATTGAAATTTCAAATTTGCACCAAACAAATTATTATTTTTTAAACAAACCTAGTAGTTTAGAAAATAAATTCAATTTGCTACAGATTCTATTCTTACATATTTTTTGAAATAATATAGATAACTTATTCAGATTTTTAAGTCAAGTTTCCTAACTCTATTTTTTTTGAATTTTTTGCCACTTAAGGGCCTGTTCTTTCCATGATGATCCTGCACATACCCAGGATGGATCAACCACTTTTGCTTTGGATTTATACACTTGTTTGATGTGAGTAGGCATGACAAAAGTGGTTTCATTTTCCCTTGTTCATTTAAATGATGGTGGGGAAGTATCTAGGGGTGGTTGTTTAGGAGGTTGTATAGTTTTCTCAATGTCAGATTCGGGTAGAGTATGGTTTCATATATGAGAGGAGGTGTGGAAGTGGATAGGAACAAGTTCTGAAGAGAAAATTCAACTATCTTTTTGGCTTTAAACTTTTGATAAGTTATAAAAATGATGTCCTTTCAATGTGTGATGGGTTCCATAGATGTAGGCCAAAAGGTTTCTAATGAAAAATTACCTTTGGAAGATAAAGGATTAAAGCCACTATGGTGTATGGTGACTATCTCATTATCATGTGGAAACTTCAAAAACTTGTGAACAAATGATGAGACCACTTTGATTGAGCGAAGCCAACGGTGGCCTAGCCACAAAAAAAATTGGTCAGATTGTGGAATAATTGAAAATGTTACCTCCAAAGTTTTAGGTTCTATATGTAAGGGTAGCATGATCAATCTGATCGTAGGGCATGCAAAAATAGTATGTTTCCTAATCCATGCAGTTGGTTTATTATATTCATCTTGATATAGCTCATGTAATACTAGAAAGTCATCTGTGATCACATTCTCAACACAAGTGGGATCTATTAATATCCCATTAGTGGGATTTTTATAGATTGTACCAGCTATGTAAAGGGGACCATCAAGAATTTTTTCTAGTATGTCTTTAGAAGAGAAAGTGATATCAAGAAACTTAATGGTTTCGCCCTTACGAGGGATAACATCTATCATAGCTACCAGATCATTCCTAAGACTTTCCGTAGTAACAGGGGGAGGTGTATCATGTTGTTCATTGTTTGTATATATAGTCATTACATCAACAGTTGAAGGTTCGCTAGCCTTGACAAATGAGGTAGTATACTTAGGCATGGGATTAGTGAAAATTTGCAAATTTTGGTTAGGGGGTGCAACATACTTATTGCCTTGATCATTAACACCCATAATGGGTAGATGGCCTAAATCAATGAGGTCTTGAACTAAATGTTTTAGACGCTTGCAAAGTTCAATGTCATGTCTAGTCTAGTTCTAAAAATAAAAATAAGTATTAGGTTTGAAGGTGGGTGGTAAAGGTTTGTTTAGATCAAGGGTCGGATGGGTGGCAAAGTGAGTAGGTGTTGTTGAATTAAGTGGTTCATTGTATTATGAAAGGTATCAGGTAGGGGAGTAAACTATCTCTTCGAGTCCCCATAGGTATAAGGCACCACTACTTTAATAACTGCCACTTGATTTGGAATAGATTGGGTTGACTATGGCTGAGATTGAGGAGGCTAATTAAACTATAAAAATGCTATGCCCTTAATATTATTGTACATCGAGTTATGAATAGTTGGCTTGTGGCTATCTAAACTCTCTATTAAGTCATATTATCATTAGTATATCATTATTTAGTTGTTTTGTTCGGCCTAAGACTTATATAGTTGTGTCTAAGTCAGCCTTGGTGATATCCTAGGCATAAATAGGTATATATAGGAGGTTGTGAGTCTTATTTCATCATCAAGTTGTGAAGTGTGTTCTCATGAGAGATATTTGGAGGCTTTCCCCCTCAAAGTGGCTTATTGTTCTCAGTTATTATCAAATATTTGTAGCATATTTCATATCATATTCTTCTATTGTGCAAGTTATTTCATAACAAGTGGTATCAAAACATGATCTTGGCACCATAGAGGCAAGGTTTTCTCTCAATTTTTGAGACAATTTTGGGAAGAGCATATCTTTCATATTTTGGCAAATTTTTTTTTTTTTTTTATTATGTTTTTGAAGACATACTAAAAGAGATTACAGTAAAAAAATTGGAGGAATTAGAGTAGAAATAAGTAAGTTATTGAAAAATAAAAAATTTCACAATTATCGCTCTCCATGCTGCAAATTTTCTATTTCTTGAGATTTTCCTAGGTGGGTATAAAAAAAGGGTGGATCATGATGGGCCAAAAAGTGGGCAATATGATGGGTATGTATCAGGACTAAATTCTTTACCCAAAAAATGATGAAATGAAAAGGGTTTTAAAGGATATTCTCAGCCTAACGACATAAATTATGCTTTACTCTTAAGAATTTACTAAGTAATTATTATTCATTTTCTATTCAAATTATGACTAAAGTCCTAATTGATAGGTTGATTGAAAAATATCTATAGCTTCTCAAATTAAAGAGTGCATTTTGAATCCAAAACATGTGTCGATTCTATGCTTTTCATACTATAGGATTAAAAAAGAAAATCAATTCCTTTACAAAGTTTTGACCAAGTTGAGGTATTTATACGAAGTTTTTTTTTCTGTTGTAATAAAAAATTCATAATTAATTATTTACTTGGAAAAAAATTACAAAAAATATGCATCACATCAGGGCATGAGTCCTCACTTATATCTAAAATATTATAAAAAAATATTATCATTTTATTGTGGTTAGGGTGGTCAGACAGACACCTACTTATTTTTTCCCCGAAATTTAAGTACCACTGCATTGAAATTTCAAATTTTCACCAAATAGATTTTTTTTTTAAACAAACCTATAGTTTGTGAAACTACATCTAATTTTCTACAAATTCTATTCTTACATATTTTGAAATAATATAGATAACTTATTCAAATTTCTTTACTAATTTGCCTTAACTTTCATTTTTTTGAATTTTTTGCCACTTAAGGAACTATTTTTTCCATGATTTATCCCACACACACCAGGTGACAATTATTTTTCCCCATTAAGCTGCCAGTAATATTCTTTAGAGAATTTAAGTTTCATTTGTATGATTTATTTCAACATTAGTGGTTTCCATCATGATGGGGCCTGCAACAAGGGGTAAAAAGAATGTTGTCACTCCGGGAAAGACTCCTGATAAGGATGGGGTAAGAATTGAGGATATTAATCCTAATGAGGAAATAAATAAGGTCAAGGAAGAAATTTCCTCAATTAAGATGGATATGTGTGACCTATGAGGAGATATGTCGGACATGCGAAACATGTTAAGCACCTACATAGCGGAATCAAGAAAGGAGTTCTCAAGCGACCAAGGTGAGAATTCTAGGTTAGCCACTACTAACACAAGCTTTAGTAATTCTATTGGATGTAGAAAAATTTATTTCCAAAAGGTGGATATGCATGTTCCATGTCATGATCCTCTTAACATGGATAAACCAAATGGAGATTTTTTTTTAATTACACCAAATCCCAAATGGAAAAAAGGTCACGATGGCTTCTCTATATCTAGAACTAGATCAATTCATTTGGTATCATTGGATTTGCACTCATTGAAGGAAAAAGAGGCTCAACATATCATGGTCAATTTTTACGGAGGAACTCCAAGCATAATATAAAATAGTGTGATTGCATTAACTCTTCACAAATTCACCAAGCAACCCCAACAAACAAGCAAGATCAATTAAGGATTGAGTTGCTGCACTCCAAAATCTATCCTTAAGAGTGATACAATTATGGAGGAAAGCTGAATGATTTTATTCTTGGGGGGTTTCAAGGATCACATTCAACATGAGGTATGCATGTTTAGCCCTAGCTCCATAAATGAGTCTTTTATCTTAGCATGCAGGGTAGAGGAGAAGCATTTGATTCCTAAGAAGCAAGGGGCTAATGTGACAAGAGAGAAAGGATATTCAACACAACCTACTAAATTGACTCCACAACAAATTAAGGAGAAAAGATAAAAAGGGTTTTGTTTCAATTGTGATAGAAAATACAGTCAAGGACATAAATGAAAGTGAAAATAAATTGTTCTATAATAGTCCAAGTGAGGGAAGAAGAGGAGGAAACCATACTAGAGGATGAAAGGGAGTCAAATGAGAATCACATGACTTTCAACCAATCATTTCTTGTCATGCACTCGTGCTTCAAAGTTGTTCCACAAACTCCTCGTGGTGGTGGGTTCTAAAGAAGTAGAAGGTAATGTTGTTGGATCGACCTCGTAGTACTATAATTTCATCAATAAAAATTTAGCTACTCATCTAAATTGTTTTATATATCTAGCTCTAGAGTTTTAGGTTTTGATTGCAGATGCTGGTATAGTTAGTTGTTCATGTGTAAAGTATCATAGCAATAAATTATCCATGGATATTATCAACTTGATAATTCCCAATGTATGATATTCATGGGTGCAACAGATATTGTTTTGGTAGTACAATGGCTTACTACATTGGGAACGATTGAGATGAACTTCCAAGAACTAGTCATGATATTTCAATCAGAAGGAAGGGTAGTAGAGCTAAGGAGGTTGAAGGAAAAATCTCCACAAATGGTAAGCTCTCATCAAATGCAAAAGTTGCTTAAGAAAGGAGTGGATGGATTTGTGGCCCAACTATGTTCATTGGAAGTCTCTGAATCTAATGCTCCTACTCATCCAAATTTGCAAGCTATAATTGATCATCACTCAGTTGTTCTAGAGATATGCCTAAAGGAATTCCTCCTAAGAGGTATCATGATCATGCCATACAATTAGTTCTAGGGAGCCAACAACTGAACATTAGGCCTTATAGGTATCCACACATACAAAAGAGTGAGATAGAAATTTTTTTTGAGGAGATGCTAGAGGCAGGAATTATTAGGCATAGCCAAAGTGCTTACTCCTCACCAATGGTGATGGTACGTAAAAAGGATGATACTTGGCGCATGTGTCCAGATTATAGAGTGCTCAACATGTACACCATTAAAGATAAGTTTCCTATTCCAGTCATTGATGATTTTCTACATGAATTGAATGGAGCTAAGTGTATTTTACCAAGTTAGATTCAGACCGCTATCACCAAATTCAGATTGAGGAAGATATTTTGTAAGACAAAAATTGGACTCATGAGGGTCATTATGAATTTTAAGATGCCATTTATTCACCAATGCACCATCTTACATTCCAAAGGTTGATGAATGCCATTTTTAAGAAGTTCTTGAGAAAGTTTGTGTTAGTATTCTTTGATGATATATTGATTTATAGCAAGATTTGGGAAGAACATTTGCAACATGTGGATTAAGCATTACAAATACTTGAAGATCATAAACTCTATGCTAAGCCATCCAAGTGTGTTTTTGGTCTTACGAAGGTGGAGTATTTGGGACACATAGTTTCACATGAAGGAGTAAAGGTGGACCCTAACAAAATTAAGGCTGTCATGGAATGGCCTATTCCAAAAACCATTAAGAAACTGAGAGGATTCTTGGGATTGACAGGGTACTATAGAAGATTTGTGAAGAATTATGGTAGTATAGCAGCACCTCTCACCACTCTATTGAAGAAGGATTATTTTCATTGGAACGAGTATGCCAATACAACATTTGAGAGATTGAAGGAGGCTATGTGTACAACTCCAGTACTTGCCACTCCTAACTTCACCAAGGAATTCATTGTGGAATGTGATGCTTCTGGAAATGGGATAGGAGCAAGACTATGCAAGAAGGTCGAGCAATTAGCTTCTTGGAGAGTCATCAATTAAAGGGTAAGAATCAACTAAAACCTATTTATGATAAGGAAATCATAGAAATGCTCCATGCAAGCTAAACAATGGAGGCCTTATCTATTGGGGTAGATACTCAAGGTTAAGATAGATCATGATAGCCTAAAATATTTTTTGGAACAAAGACTATCTTCTGAAGAGCAACAAAAATGGGTCACTAAGATGTTAGGATATGACTTTGAGATTGTATATAAGAAAGGGAAAGAAAATATTGTAGTAGATGCACTTTCAAGGAAGGATGAGAAAGATGAAGCCTTATTGTGTGCCCTTTCAATATTACAAGAAAATTGGGTGGAGGAAGCCAAAGTAGAGTGGAAAAATGATGTTGCGACTAGTAATCTCATCGAGCAATTAAAAAGTGATCCTAGTAGTTCAGATAAGTTTTGTTGGAAAGGAGATACTCTTTGGTATAAAGAGCGTTTGTATCTCTGCAAGAATTCCACCCTTAAAATCAAGATTCTCACAGAGTTGCATGAGTCTCTAGTGGGTGGTCATTCAGATTTTTAATACATATCATTGAGTCAAGCAAGATTTTTTTGGGAAGGGCTAAAAAGTGATGTTCAAAAATTTGTGGCTGAATGTTTGGTTTGTCAAAGGAATAAAGGGGATACAATTAAGAAACCTGGTCTCTTGCAACCCTTATATATTCCTAGCCATTGCCAAGAGGCATCGATGGACTTTACCATGTATTTCCCAAATCTAAAGGTCATAATGTCACTCATGGTAGTAGTTGATCACTAAAATATGCACATTTCATTGCATTATCACATCCTTTTACAACAAGTATAGTGGAAAAAGTATTTTTGGAGAATATTCAAAAGATATTTGGTATACCTAGGGTTATTGTTAGTGACTATGATCCTATCTTTACTTGTAACTTTTGGATATATTTATTCAAGTGTTTGGGTACTCAATTGGCTTTCAGCCTTCATACCACCCCTCAATCATATGGGAAAAATTGAGCTTGTTAATAAGTGTTTGGAAGGATATTCACGCTGTTTCAGCTCAGAGAAACAGCCCCCAATGGGTAGATTGGCTACTCACTTGCATCGGTGGTATAACACTTCTTTTCAAGTGAGGGTCATCAAAAAGTTTCTCCCATTTTTGGCAGCACTTTTATGGATATCATCAGTCTTCCATCACGTCATCAATAAAGGTGTCACCAAGAGTTCAGGTATTAGAAGACTACTTGTTTCATAAAAAAAAAGTACTTTTAGGACTCAAGGAGAATTTAGCCATGGCACAAAATTGAATGAAACAACAGGCAAACCAACATCATAGTGAAAGAAGTTTTGAAGTTGGGGATTGGGTCTTCTTGAGATTGTAGCCTTATAAGCAAATCTCACTTAAGCAACAAAAAAAGAATAATAAGTTGTCTCCAAGGTATTATGGTCCATACCAAATCATGCAGAAGATCGGTAGTGTTTCTTACAAGCTAGAGTTGCCACCAACAACAAAGATACATCCAATTTTTCATGCTTCTTTTTTGAAGAAGGTAATTGGGAATAGTATTCCCACTCAAACAACACTACTAGAACTTGATGAAGAAGGAAGAATCATTCTGGAACCAAAGTGTATTCATCAAAGATGCAAAATGAAGCTAAGGAATCCAAACTTGATTAACATTGAGGACAATGCTTCTTTGAAGAAGGGGGGCATGCTACACCCTTAATATTAGTGTACATTGGGTTATGAATAGTCAGCTTGTGGCTATCTTAACTCTCTATTAAGTCATATTATCATTAGTATATTGTTATTTAGTTTTTTAGGTCAGCCTAAGACTTATATAGGTGTGTCTAAGTTGGCCTTGGTGATATCCTAGGCATAAATAGGTATATATAGGAGGTTGTGAGTCTTATTTCATCATCAAGTTGTGAAGTGTGTTCTCATTAGAGATATTTGGAGGTTTTCCCCCTCAAAGTGGCTTGTTATTCTCAGTTATTATCAAATATTTGTAGCATATTTCATATCATATTCTTCTAGTGTGCAAGTTATTTCATAACAAAAAAGCCTCTATTTGGTTTGTAGAATTTTTGTGTGTTATTTTGGTTTTGATTGTTGTGTTCAGGTTTGTCAGCTTGGTAATAGGATAATTTTGAATCACAACTTGAAAAAAAATTATGGTATTCACACAAGGTTCTGCATAAATGCATAATTGAAGGTAATTTCATCATTGTTAATTTATCCTAAAGGTGTGTGTGCAAGTTTTTGATAAACATATTTTGAATATGTGCATCAAGAATCTTAACATCAATTTGAGCATACACAGACTTGTATCATGAGATAAAATCCATTACTTTTTCATCTGTGTTTTTTCTACATCACATAAGGTTAGCCATTATCTTTTTAGGTGTCATGTGAACTGGAAAATGACTTATGAAAGCATCCACCAATTCATTGAATGAATGGATGGAATGATTAAGAAAGTTGGAAAACCATTCTAAAGCAATGTCTTACAAGGTCCTTAGAAACATTTTGGCTAACAGTTTATCATCAAGGATGAAGTCACTACACAAAGATGTATAGGCACTAACATGTTTGATAGGGTCCCCTTTTTCTCCATATTTCTCAAACTGAGGCATTTCTATCCCTTGTGGCATCGAGGTACATAATATTTCTACGAATAAGGGGCTACTACGGACATGATATGTAAGTGGAGTGGATTGACCTTGGCTAATGCTGGAAATTTGATGTTACATAGATGAAACAATGGTAAGGAGTTATGTAAGATGGGGATCGCAGTATGTGGGTTGAGGTGGAAGGGAAAATGGTGATGGAGTATAGGTTATGTGAGGGGAAGTAAAAGGAATACTATGGGGTGTGAATGTGGTGGAAGGGACTTTTGATGCCACAAGAGAAGTAGGAATGCTAGAAAAAATCAAATAAGAGGTAGCTACATAATTAGTCTAATGCATAGTTGTATGGACTTGCAGATTGGTATAAGTTGGTATGGAAGCTATGGTTGAAGGGACAAGAACTTGAGGTCCTCTTTGGCTTACAGGAATGGTTACGAATTGGGTATTAGAAGAGGCATGTTTATTGTAAATCTCAGAAATTCTCTTCATTACTTGTAAGCCATCATCACTTTCAATCAAATGATGAAGAATTTCAATGCCATGTATGGTAGTGGTGGAAATGTTTTCAAGTGAGAAGTATTGTTGTAAATGTGCAAAATCTACATAAATATTAATAACCTTTTCTTTGTGGGAGAGAGTTGTTTTGGCTGTCAACATTTATTGGATGGAAAGCGTAAAGCATAGAAGTAGTATTGTCAAGGCGTAATGCACCATTTTCCATACGAGGAGTAGGAGCTCATGAGATCCCAAGGTCCACAATGAAATTTCTAACATGAGAGGCCATGAGTCTAGAAATTCTTCTCACTAAAGTATTAGGAATTCTTCTCACTAAAGTATTATGAATGAGGCACCAAACACTCATGCAAGTACCACAAAGTAGGGATGAATGAAAATCAAAACTAATCTAAGAGTTTGAAATGCAAATAATAGAAATGTTGCTAACTGTAACTGATATCTACCTATAGAAAATAGAAATGCAGACAAATTCCAAAAAAATGCTAAAAATATTGTTTAACAAATGTAGAGGGATTGATTCACCCTAGGTGGAAACTAAGTCCCAGTATGATGTCTTTCTGTTCTTTTCAAAAAATTTAAGATGATTTTAATGATCTATAAGATGCAATCAAAGATTTAAAATGAAATCTTTTACATTTTTGAATGAGATGCAATGTAAAAATGAAGTCTAAATGAAGCTTTCACTAATGCAAGATAAAATGTCCTATAATGCAAAAACAAAACAATTTACTAATTGAATGTTAATGCAAATTCAAACTAGGATGCAATATGTAAATGAAATAAAAAATGAAAAGTGCTCAAAAAGTGGGGTTCACCAAAATGAATAGTTGATTTTTGGTTCCTATGGACAACTCTTTCTCTTCTAGGGTTTTTCACCTAAAATAAGTGAGATAGGAGCAAAAATACTAATGGTTCATTAAAATAATGATATGTGTGATGTTGCCTAATCTAAATCGAGTTAACTAAATACAATTGAATAATCTAAATGAATGAAAACAAATGCAAAAGTGAAACTAATTTTATGTTTGAAAGTAGATTGTGTAATGCAACAAAGAACTAAATCAAGAAAATATGCAGAACAAAAAGGAACGAGTTAAATCAAAGTGTACCTAGGCAGAATATGATTAATCTATAATGTTGTGGGTGCTAGCTAAAATCACTAATTTTTCATAGTGGGACTCATTCGCCTAGGGTGGTGAATTAGTCCTCTTCCTAGTGAAAGCTATCAAAAGCAAGTTTTTGTCTCTCAAGATTTAGAATCTGACAAAATTCAAATATTTAGTCCTAAGGTGGGACTCATTTGCCACAAGTAGTGAATTAGTCTTCTCCCAAATTTTTGAAAAATTAGGAGACAACTGTACAACACTAGATTTGGAAATCACTACTTGTCAAGTTGTCGAAGTCAATTCTATGGGAAATAGACAGAAAACCTTCTTCAAGCTTGAAATAGACTTAAGTTGACTTGAAGCACCTAGGTGACTTGTAAACCAATCTTCAACACCAAAAGGCTTGTCAAATTTGCATACCTCGGTCTACAAACAAACATGCAATAGTGAAGAATGGTTTAAGGTTAGTGAGTAGGGGTTTTCCTTGGTTAAACCCCACTTTTGGCTTGATCAAACATTTAATAAAATAATGAAATTCAAAGGAATGATAAACTAACAACATGCAATTGATATCAACTTACCAAGCCCTTGATGATGCAAGTCTAGAGTAATGTTAATGGTTCCATCAAAATGCTTTAATAGTGCTTGAAAAGATGTAAAATACTTGAGTGAATAGGTGGATAAGTTAACTTGATGAATTTAAGTTGAAATGAGGTGAAAATCACTTATTTCTACACACTTGTGCCCTAGTTACCTATTCATACCTTATCACAGGAGAACATCAAGTGCTTTTGAATAAAATCCCAAAAGGAAATTTAAAATTTTTTTAATTTGGGGCCAAGGGGGACTCATTCGCCACCCATGGCAAATGGGTCCCACCTATAACCTGAAAAATGTGTGTCAGGAAATATGTTGTATTTAATGTTTTTTTTCAGGATAATACTAAAAAATACACTTAATTAAGCATGTGAGAGCATAAAGGGCTAAAATAAAGCATGAAAAGGGGATAAATAGTGAAGATGTGCCTAGAAAAGCATGGAAGCTTGTTACAAGACTTTGCAACACTTCAAAATAGGACTTTTTGATGAATAAAAAGATGATTTTAAGGTGAATTGTAATTATTAGAGTCTAGAAGAGTGTAGAAATTGTCTTACAACACTTCACAACACCTTCACAAGACATCATTCTTTGAGTTTTAGTACCTAAATAAGCATGTTCAAGCCATGTTGTAACATAAAATCAAAGTAACATAGTTCCAACACCATGAAATAAGACCTAAAAGGCCATGAAAATGACAATGAGCCATTTTTCTATGGCACATTTAGCCCCCACTTTAGTGTGAGGATGAACTTACTTCAAACTCACACTAGAGTAGCCATGAACATTGAGGGAAGGGTTCAAATGCACTCACACTAGCAAGATGGAATGACAACAATAAAGAGGGATGCTCAAGTCCACAAGATGAAGATCTCATGGAAAATTAAACATAAGAACAAAGGAACACACAAGTTTTGAGATGAATTGGATGAAGGTTTGATCGTCAATCCAACTAGCTATGGATTAGAACTAGGCTGATTATTTGAAAAAGAGAATGTGTACTCACTCTGGGGCCACAGACCTTGAAGTTGTCTATGGGGTGAGAAGGAAAAAAATGTACTCACTTTGGGGCCATAGAATGAGTTTTTTTTTGGGTGAGAAATCCCAAAAGGTAAGATACATATGCTAGTTTGTATGCACTCACAAACACAAAAGTGGCTATGGGGAAAAGTCATGCCACTAGGTGGGATTCTTGCTTAACCATATTAAAGTTATACCTATTGATAACTTTAGCAAGGCACCACAATGAAAAATTATCATGAACAAAAGAAAAAAGGGTACCATAGCCATGCAAGTTGAATTATGCAAGATGGAAAAAATGAAAAATGAAAAAATATATAAAGTCTAAAAGAAGTTCAAAGGAATCTTGTTTAGTTCATGCAAGGTCTGTCACTTAGGGAACATTATATCTAATGTCTCCAAGAGAGGACCAATCAAAGAATAGAAAATTAAGAAATTAGGGGATGTAGTGTGTCCCATAAGGCCACCAAGGGCAATGTAATATTCTTAGAAAGATCACTCTTATGAAGGACATCACAGCCAATGGCATCCACAAAGTAATAAACACATCACGCAGGTGACAAGTCTACACTAGGAACCAGGGATGAAAATGAATTGATGGTAATGTATGCCCCCAACTTTAAAGGAATTGTTACACATTTTTTGTGAGCAATTAATTTAAAGAAGAGAAGAAAATAAAATACAAAAAGAAAACAAGACATGAGAGCCAACTTGGAAAGCCCAATGGAAAATGAAAAACAAAGAAAAGGGAGTTGCCCCCCAAAAAACAAAGCACACCAAACACATAAGGGACCTATGGATTTGGGGTCAGTATGTTAGTTGCTGCAATTTGTCTATGAAAGAGCTTAGAACTATCATCATTCCCCAAAGTACATAGAATTAGAAGAGTGACACAAAGAGAGTGAAAATAAAGGAAAAATAAATTCTATTTTGGGTCAACATGGAAGATACATTGTGGTCTTGATGCCTTGCACCGTCCCCAAAATGAAAACACAAGTGAAATGAAAATGAAGAGGCAAAATAAAATGAAAAATATTCTAGGTCAACATGAGGGAGACATTTTGGTCTCAATGCCAGGCATCATCCCCAAAAGGAGAACACAAAATAAAAAGACAAAGAAAAAGATTTGGTGGGTTAAAATGGAAGAGACATAGGGAATCTCTATGCATTGCATCATCCTCGAAAGGAAAACATAAAAAAAAGGGGAAAAAGACAAGGACCTTTTGGGTCAACATGGAAGAGACATAGGGTGTCTCTACACTTTGAGTCATTCCCAAAAGGAGGAAACAAAAAAAAAGGAGAAAAAGATAACATATGTCATATAGAAGAAGAGAGATACGAATAAAAGAAGTGTACAAAGAGAGGGAAACATCAAATACACGATACAGAGGAACACGATACACACATGAAAATGAAAATAAAAAGAGAAAAGAAAAAATGCTAGTTAGGAAAATGCAAGTCAACCATCTAGTAGTTCATCTACCTCCCAATCATGTTCAGTGTAATGTGAGGGTGGTTGACTATCCAAAGGAAGAACTACAAACATCAAACTAGGTGTCATACTAGGTTCTTCACTTGGTGGAGAGGATGTATCATTCAAGCTCATTCTAGATGAAAATAAAGAATTTAAATCATTATGCACTTCTTCATCTATTTTTTTCTATTGTTGCATCATCATCATCATCATCATCATCAAGATTAATGACAATAGGAGGACAAAGGGTGTTTTCTAAGGATGGATGGATCGAAAGCGAAGGTCAATGGTAAAGGTTGATTTTCTTTATCTTCTTCTATGTGAGATTGATGAGCAAAGAGACAATGACTATGACTTCATTCCACACCACCGCGGTTTTGTTTCATTCTATTTTGGAGTTGTTGATGTGTAAGAGAAGATTGAGTCAGCATAGGTTCTTTTTCTTTTGAAGAGAGAAGAACAAAAGAAACTAAAGAGGATGGATCAACCACTTTCTCTTTGTTTTTATACACTTTTTTAAGGCGAGGAGGCATGACAGGAGTGGTTTCACTTTCACCTGGTCATTTAAATGATGGTGGGGAAGTATCTAGGGGTGGTAGTTTAGGAGGTTGTATAGTTTGCTCAATGTCAGATTTAGGTTGAAGCATGGTTTCATCTATGATAGGACGTGTGGAAGTGGATGGGGAAAAGTTCCAAAGAGACAATTCAACTATATTTTTGGCTTTAAACTTTTGATAAGTTATGAAAAATAAGTCCCTTTGAGGTGTGATTGGTTCCATAGGTGTAGGCTAAAAGGATTCTAGTGAAAAAATACCTCTGGAAGATAAAGGATTAAATCCACTATGGAATATGGTGACTATCTCATTTTCATGTGGAAACTTCAAACACTTGTGAACAACTAATGAGACCAGTTTCATTGAGCAAACCCAAGGATGGCCTAGCCACAAATGAAATTGGTTAGATTGTGGAATAACTAAAAATATTACCTCCAAATTTTTAGGTTCTATTTGTAAGGGTAGCACGATCGATCTAATCATAGGAAATGAAAAACCAATATGTGTCTTAATCCATGTAGTTGGTTTATTGTATAAGTGGGATCTATTAATATCCTATAAGTGGGTTTATTACTAATCAAGGGAAAATCCTAAATTATTATTAAGTGGGGTTAGCACAATAACAATAAAATTCCTATGAAAATAACAAAGTACAAAGGAAGTGAAGTGAAGACAAAAGGGATAATGTTACCCTATGTCTCCACCTTCCATGATTAACCTCTGTTATACCTCCTAGCTTGCAGTAAATAAAAATGCCCTCAGATTTATGTGAGCAACTATGACTAAAGACTAAGCCCTATGCAAGTGTTGAAGGATTTGCAGAAAATAACAATAACCCTACAATGAGCTAAAATGACTATGACTGTTAATGACTATGACCCTAAGTTGACAGCAAGTTGACATAGACTAAGAGTGCAAGAAGTCAAAATGAACTAAAGACTGAGAGATCTGCAAATGAGGTCAAAATTGCCCTTTTATAAAAATTGCAATTTTGAATGTGTGGCCAAGATGAAAAGATGACAGGAACCCTAAGATCAATGCTTAAGATTGAATGTTGATATGTGCATTAGGGTTAGGTCAAAATTAGGGCAACAGGTAAGAATGAAGGGTGGAGATTGAATTATGAAATAATTCAATCAACAGTCGAAATTAAATGAGAAGTCAAAAGTCAAGAATTAAATTGGAAGATAAGGCTGGCACGGACAAAGAGGTTGCTGGAGAAATTAAATAATAAAATTTATTTACTCCAGGTAACCAGTAAGTAATTAAATAATAAAGATATTATTTAATTATGGAGGAATGTGATAAAAGAATTATTTTGAAATTAAATAATGATTTTAATTCAAAATTCGAGAGAATGGCTAAATTAAATAAATCAAATTTATTTAATTTTAATGGGAGAAAAAGCTAATGAATATTTAAATAATTAAATAAATTATTTAATTATAGTGGAAAATGGATAGAATTAAATAAATAAGAATTTATTTAATTTTTTAGAAGAAGGGGACTTAATTAGTGACGTAATTAAATAAATAAAATTTATTTAATTAATCAAGAAGACATAAATGGTAAAGGGAAATTAAATAAATTATGAAATTTATTTAATCAAAGGAAGACTTTAGATAATTAGTGATGTATTAAATAAATAAATAATATTTATTTATTTAATAATCAAGGAGGAACAAATGACATGAATTAATTAAATAATTATGAATTATTTAATCAATAGTCGAATGTGGACCAAGGACATAATTAAATAGCTTAATTATGCTAGGACGAAAGTGGTAAAAATGAAGCTTGCAGGCCCTAGGTCATTTTTAGGTGTCTACAATTACATATTCAATCGGCTCTATAAAGAGGACCATGAGGATGTTTTTGTAGTATTTCTTTAGAAGAAAAAGAGATATCAAGATACTTAGTTGTTTGTCCCTTACGAGGGATAACATATATCTTAGCTACTAGCTCATCCATAATACTTTCCATAGTAATAGGGGGAAGTGTATCATGTTGTTCATTGTTTGTACCAATAGTCATTACATTAGTGGTTGAACATTTGCTTGCCTTGACAAATGAGATAGTATGTTTAGGCATGGAATTAGAGAAAATTTACAAATTCTATTTAGGGGATGCAATAGACTTATTTCCTTGATCATTAATACCCATAATGGACAGATGACCTGAAACAATGAGGTTTTGAACTAAATGTTCGAGATGCTTACAATTTTTAGTGTCATGTCTATTTTGGCGATGAAAATGAAAATAAGCATCAGGTTTCAAGGTGGGTGGTAAAGGTTGGATTGGATCAAGTAGTTGGATGGGTAGCAAAGTGAGCAGGTGTTGTTGAATTAATTGGTTCATTGTATTATGAAAGATATCAGGTAGGGGAGTAAACTATCTCTTTAGATCCCCATAGGTATAAGGCGTCATTGCTATAATAGTTGCCACTTGATTTGGAATGGATTGGGTTGAATACATCTGAGGTTGAGGAGGCTGATTAAACTATAAAATGCCTCTATTTGGTTTGGGGAATTTTTGTGTGTTATTTTGGTTTTGACTATTTTGTTTAGGTTTGTCAGCTCAGTTATAGGTGGATTTTGAATAAAAAATTGAAAATGAAATATGGTATTCACACAAGGTTGTGCATAAATGTATAAAAGAAGGGAATTTCATCATTGTTAATTTACCCTAAAGGTGTGTGTGCAAGTTTTTGATAAAAATATTTTGTAGATGTGCATTAGGAATCTTGACATCAATTTGAGCATACACAGATTTGTATCGTGAGATAAAATCTATTACTTTTTCATCAATTTTTTGTCTACATCGTATAAGGTTAACCATTGTCCTTTTAGGTGTCATGTGAGCTTGAAAGTGACTTATGAAAGCATCCAACAATTCATTGAATGAATGGATGGAATGATTAAGCAAGTTGGAAAACCATTCTAAAGCAATTTCTTTCAAGCTCCTTGAAAGGAGTTTTTTTAACCGTTTATCATCAAGGACGAAGTCACTACACAAAGATTTATATCATTACCATGGGTGATCGGGTCTCCTTTTCCTACATATTTCTCAAGTAGAGGTATTTCTATCCCTTATGGCATTGAGGTACGTAAGATTTCTAAGGATAAGGGGAAACTATGGACATGATATGTAAGTGGAGTGGATTGATTTTGGCTAATGGTGGAAAGTTGATGTTGCATAGATGAAATAGTGGTAAGGAGTTATGTAAGAAGGGGATCGAGGTATGTGGGTTGAGGTGGAAGGGAAAATAGTGATGGAGTATAGGTTATGTGAGGGGAAGTAAAAGGAATAATATGGGGTGTGAATGTGGTGGAAGGGACTTGTGATGCCATAAGAGAAGTAGGAATGCTAGTGGAAATCAGAATAGAGGTAGTTCAATAATTAGTATGATGCATAGTTTTATGGACTTGCAGATTGGTATAATTTTGTATGGAAGCTATGTTTGAAGGGGTAAGAACTTTAGGTCCTCCTTGGCTTATAGGAATGGTTGTGCATTAGGTATTAGAAGAGGCATGTTTATTGTAAATCTCAACAATTCTCTTCATCACTTGCAATCCATCATCACTTTCAATCAAATGATGAAGATTGTCAATGGTAGGTATCATAGTGGTGGAAATGTTTTCAAGAGAGAAATATTTTTGTAAATGTGCAAAATTCTCATGAATATTAATGACCTTTTCTTTTGGGAGGGAGTTGTTTTTGTTGTCAACATTCATTGGATGGAAAGGTTAAGGCATAAAAGTGCTATTGTAAAGGCCTAATGCACCATTTTACATACTAGGAGTAGGAGCTTGTGAGATCCCAAGGTCCAAAATGAAGTGCTATTGTGAGAGGCCACGAGTCTAGAACTTCTCACTAAAGTATTATCAATGAGGTACCAAACACTCATGAAATTACCACAAAGGAGCCTAGGTGAATGCAAATGAAAACTAATCTAAGATTTTGAAATGAAAATTATAGAAATATTGCTAACTATAACTGAGATCTAACTACATAAAATAGAAATTTAGAAAAATGCCAAAAAAATGATAAAAATGTTGTTTAACAATTGTAGAGGGGTTGATTCACCTTGGGTGGAAAATGATTCCTACTATGATTTTTTTGATTTTTTTTTTCATAATTTTTAAGATGATCCTAATTCTCTACAAGATGCAATCAAAGATGCAAAATGTAGGTTTTTACTTTTTCAATGAGATGCAATGCAAAAATGAAGTCTAAATGAAGCTTTCACTAATGCAAGATAAAATGTCCTATAATGCAAAAAAAAAAAAGTACTAATTGAATGTTAATGAAAATTAAAACTAGGATGCATTCTATAAACGAAATTAGAAATGAAAAGTTCTCAAAAGTCAGGTTCACCAAAATGAACCATTGATTTTTGGCTCCTATGGACAACTCTTGCTCTTCTAGGGTTTTTCACCTAAAAAAAGAGAGATCTGAGCAAAACTGCTAATGGTTCATTCAAATAATGTTATGTGTGATGTTATCTAATCTAAATTGAGTTAGCTAAATACAATTGACTAATCCAAATTAATGGAAACAAATGCAAAATTGAAACTAAAGTTATGTTTGAAAACACATTGTGTAATGCAACAATGAAATAAATGAAGAAAATATGAAGAAAAGAAAGGAATGAGTTAAATCAGAGTGCACTTGGTAAAATTATGATTAATCTATAATGTTTTGGGTGCTAGCTGAAATTGCTAATTTTTCACAGTGGAACTCATTCCCCCAGGGTGGCGAATTAGTCCTCCTAGTGAAAACTATTGGAAGAAAGTTTCTATCTTGCAGGATCCAAAATTTGACAAAATTCAGATTTTTAGTCCTAATGTGGGACTCATTCACCATAGGTGGTGAATCAGTCCTATCCCAAGTTTCTGAAAAATCAAGAGACAACTCTACAACACTAGATCTGGAAATCACTGCTTGTTGAGTTGCTGAAGTCAATTATGCGTGAGATGGACAAAAAACCTTCTCCAAGCTTGAAATAGACTTAAGTTGACTTGAAGCACCTAGTTGACTTGTAAACCAATCTTCAGCACCAAAAGGCTTGTCAAATCCACATACCTAGGTTTGCAAACAAACATGCAATAGGGAAAAATGGTTAAGGTTAGTGAATAGGGGTTTGCCTTGGTAAAACCCCACTTTTGGTAATCAAACATTTAATAAAATAATGAAATACAAAGGAATGATAAACTAACAACATCCAATTGATATCAACTTACCAAACCCTTGATGATGCAAGTCTAAAGTAATGCTAATGGTTGCTTCAAAGTACTTGAATAATGCTTGAAAAATTGTTGTAAAATGCTTGAATGCTTAAGTGAATAGGTGGATAAATTAACTTGATGAATTTGGGTTGAAATGAGGTGAAAATCACTTATTTATGCACAATTTTTCCCTAGTTACCCATTCATACCTCATCATAGGCTGAAATCAAGTGTTTTTGAATAAAATCCTAAAAGGAAATTTAAATTATTTTGAATTTGGGGCCAATAGGGTGTAAAGTGTCCAAATATTTCAATTACTAACTATTGTCCTCAATTTCCAGATTAATTTAATAGAACCAAATAATTTTATAATGGTGAGAATTAAGAGAAATAATTACATCACCTATAAAAATGGAATCACATGCTCATTAATGAATCAAGGTATATCAAATAAGATAAATGATTTGCCAGTATAAATAAGATTCATCTTTACTTAAAGTAAATAACTTACAGGTACATCATATTTGACTAGCCTAATGATGCAAATGCAAGAAAGTCTTGCTCATCCATGTGTCAACAATCTAGACCTATACAAAAATGTTAGTGAATTGGGGCTTGCCTTGGTGAAACCCAATTTTTCGTAATCAAAGCTTGAAATGAAAAGAAATAAGATTCATGAATAAAGAATGATCATATTATGGTGTTGTAACTCACCAAATTTTCTAGTATTAAGCACTTGTTTGATCGTGATAGATCTTGGCTAAAATGCTTCTTGAGTCATGAAATTTTCATCACCAAAGATAGCTCAAATACAATCTTGATACACAATAACAATAAGAACCTTTCACTCATAGAAGAATACCTTATAGGAGGTTACACTATTTAATGTTTTTAATAAAAAAAATTCATATAATCGTCATATTCAACATGCTAAACCTATTCAACTTACCTTCTATTTCCAACATATTTCATATATTCAATGAACATGGAACACATTCCACAAAATCATTTCTTCTATTATATTCACAACAATTCTACACATTTCATCTAATTAGTGGTCTTCATGTTCAATATTCTAAACATATCAAAATTTCTGATGTATTCAATAAATTCAACATATCATTCACTTCTTCTTAATCAACAAATTCAATCTAGCAACACATTCAACATATTGACCTATTCATTTTCCTTCTATTCTTATATTAACCAAGTCCAACCATTTCAACATATTCATTCTATTAAACTTAATCCCTTGACTTAGCATATTCAAATCACTCTAAATGCTCAATCAATTCATCTAAGGATTTATATACTATCAATATGTATACTAATGGCTATTTATACTAAATCGAGTTCATAATACAAGATTCAAAAATCCTAAACTTATGACCAACCACAAGATTAAACCATCTCAAGAACACACATCCAATGTAGACCTTCTCACTATATTATAACTTATCATGTTGGAACAATTACTTTAAATAATTACTTTTACCATACATATATTATTATCTAAAAATTAAAGCCACATATGAATTATATAATCTTTATTTGGTTTTAA
Organism: Sequoia sempervirens; assembly: GCA_007258455.2. NCBI lineage: Eukaryota > Viridiplantae > Streptophyta > Pinopsida > Cupressales > Cupressaceae > Sequoia > Sequoia sempervirens. The sequence goes on along the minus strand of VDFB02040459.1, from coordinate 9,025 downwards.
TCATATGCAAGCATTCACACATTCCCTTGCATAAACGTATAATTAAATATCTCATATAAAGGTGCACTAGAGGAATAATTTTCTTCATGTCACATAACCACTCAATTACCTCAAGGAGATAACAATTTCTACATATAATTATTTGAGATTTCTATACTGTGTGAGTTTGCAACATCTACTATCTTTAATTTCATGTGATAATCTTTCTAAGAAAAATAGTTTTAGCCATGATAGCTTTGTCTAAACATGTCACTGCAAGGTTATAAGGATCCAAGGATTTGATCAGTGTAACTCTTTTGAAATGTCACCTCCTAGAAATGACTGACCCAATGTTGAGTTATCAAGAAAGATCAAATGCTAAAGGAAAAGGAATTTGAAACACACAAAATATTATGGAATTCAGGTTATCAAGTCAAAATATTTCAATAAGGTAGAATATAGAATATACACTAACTTAAGCTTGGGTAGAAAGAAAATGTAAACCAAATAGGAAAATAAATAAATAAAAAATGTAACCACTAATTACTTAATATATTATTGGTTTGTTTGATGTTCTCAATAATGCCTCCTAAGCATAATTCTACTAGAGGTTACAATGAGTTATATAGGTTTATAAAATCATCCATCATAGATTAGATTTTAATCTTGAAAGCATGAGACACCACTACAATAATTGGTTGAGAGGTTTAGAAAGGCTTTCAAGAGCAATAGATACACCATAATTAACATTACAATGAAGGCTCAAAAAGTGGATTCCACTTTAGATTTACAGGTGATGGGATTGCATGAGAGAGAAAAGTAAAAATATTCAAGTTAAAGAATTCATGAATCAAATCAAAAGAGCAATAACAAACACTAAATTATTTTATAATTCCCATAATCTTTAGAACCTAGATACTGGGTTTGATCCTTCCATATTTCTGCATCTTCACATGTTCTTAAAATAAGGAATTCATAAAGAAGCTTAGAAAATTAAGCATGCAGCCATCTTGTCACTATTAGTTTCTTTCCCTTACTTATACTAAACTAATATTCTAAAATCAAATGGATAGCTAGTTGCATTGCCTAGTTATCTAATTCTTTAAATCATAAAAAAAATTTAGGCAATTCTACTAGATTAGATTCATCCACTCCTTCATATACTAATTTTTATTTGGGATGTAAGGATCTGAATAATAAATCTATTTTGGCCTCTATCTGCACAATCCCACTTTGAAGAATGAGTAGAGCAATCAAAAATAGCTTCATGGAAGCCATGGATGATAAAGATCTCAAATAGTGTATTTTTGGAATCAACCATTGGTCCTTATTAATTCCTTTAATCTCAAAAGATGAAATTTGTAAGTCATTAACATATAGAGACTGAAGGAGGCCCATGACTTTCAAGAAGGAACAAATCTAAAATAGGCACTATATTTATAGAATATTTATTGCCTTTAAAAGGTGAAAATTAATTCCCAAACCTTAAAATGTTCTTTTTACATGAAGTTATTGCAAGATGCTAAATAAAGCATTACATTCATCATGGTTTCCATTCCAATTTCATTGCAATGAATCCATGCATTTTCTTGGTGCTTAGGTTTAGAGAATAAAGAGAGGGGCATGTTGTTTGGAGTGTGCTTCCTATGGGGGTAACAAAGTGCACTAGGAAAGGCCATAACACAACATCCAAATTCAGTGATAAGGTATTAGAATCTTTCAAGAAAATGCATTGGCAAGTATAATTCGTTGCCTCCCAGTGGGGGCGCCTAGCATAGGAAGAATGCCAACATGACCTACAATGATTTTAGAATATGCACAAAATGGATTTTTGAAAATTTCAAGCAAATGAAAAATAGCAAATGTGAAGTTGTATGTGCAGGGGGAGGTGTGGAACTAGATGGAAAAGATTGTGGCTACATTCAAAAATATTTAATAAAATACTTAAGAAACTCTTAAGAAAATGCATTTGGTAGGAGTAAGGCTACACTCAATGAAATATATGTCTAATCCTATTTAAAACATAAAGGGGTCAAATAAAGCATGAAAAAGGGATAAATAGTGAAGATCTTCCTAGAAAAGTGTGAAAGCTTGTTACAAGACATTAAAACACTTAAAAATAGGACTTCTTGATGAATAAAAAGGTGAGTTTTTGGTGAATTGTAATTAATACAGTCTAGAAGAGTGTAGAAATGTCTTATAAAACTTCACAACACCTTCACAAGACATTGTTATTTGAGCTTTAGTACCTGAATAAACATGTTCAAGCCATGTTGCAACATAAAATAAAAGCAACATAGTTCCAACACAATGAATCAAGACCTAAAAGGCCATGAAAATGACAAGGGGACATTTTTTTATGACACACAATATTGTCAAACAATCCATGTCCTCCTAATTTTCATGCTTTGATGTTTAGTATGTGAGTCCTCCTCAAAGTTGAATTCATCTCTTTATGCTTGAACATGAAATACCTATTGCTTCATGATTTCACTGTTTTATAAAGTTGATGATTTTCTCTCTCAGGGAATATGAGGGTACTTAGATTTCCAAAGACCCATTCCTTTCAAAAATTTGTTGGTTCTTTTCTAGTGCACCCAAGGAATCTCTAAGGTATAGACAACTCCTATGCTCAAGACTCTTGAAATGACTAGCCAACTAACAAGATCTAGTTAATGACTGATTTTTTTTTTAATTTTAGGCTTTGTGGGGCCAAGGAAGGTATTCCTACTATGTTCATTTGAGAATATGATTTATAGAACACATCATTTTCAAAGATCAGTTTGAATGAAGGATAATTATGTTACAATCACTACAAGATTGGCTTATCTTTAAGTAAATTTCTTACACATTCATCAAAAAATAGGACATTCTACATGATAGTTCACAAATACATGCATTGAGATTACTGAATTTTAAAATGAATTTAAATCCTGACATTAGGTCAGTCATTAGACAATTATTTGATTAAACCTTTAGGTGAATCATTAAGGAATAGACCAGTTCCTTGTTACATTGGGCAATAGAGTCACATACACAAGAACCAGGAACACAAAAATGACTTTAAAATTTGATGGGGTGGACTACTTCTCATAACAAATTTGCATTATGGAGCTCATAGTTTCTGATACATAACTGCTTATCAGATCCACTGTGAATAATTGTAAATCTCAGGCTCTATTTAAGCATTTAATTGATTACTTGAATCAAGGCAGAAATAAAGACATACATTTGAACATATGTTCAAAGAAGAATAAAAATATCATTAACATTCCATTAAAAATTCAAAAAAATTCACATAAAGGGAGAAAATATATCAGAATTATTATTTCATTCATGTTTATCTATCATATATGCATAACAATTTAAGATAATTTGCACATGTTCTTCGAAAAGCTCAAAACAAGCTATCTATTCTATTCCTATCATTCTACCCATGTATACCCGACTCAAAACCTAACCAAAATTTTCATCCCTTGCAAATGAGCTTTGAATTCCCTTTTATAAGAAAAAGGATAAGAACAAGCTACTAGCTCAAATGCAATTTCCTCACAAAATTTCATTTCACCCAAAATTTCATCTTCATTTCAAAAATTCCTAGAAACTGATTATGCAAGAGCATGTTAAACATGGGGAAAATGAAAATTACATGTCATCCAGAAGCGAAAATGAAAAGGCCCATCAAAATCTCACTTTATTTCCTGGTACACACCACATCAGATGTCCACATCACCATGAGGGCACACATTTAACATCAGACTCAAAATGTAATAGTCACATACACTGAAGAAGAGACTAACTACTGCAACAATATATCAAAACTAAAGTTTACCATCCCACATGGCAATTCTTTATCGACCACCCCCCCACTCTTAACAATGTCTAGACCATGATACACACACCCACTTTGAGTCATCACAAGGGAAGGAGAGAAAACCTCAGCTTCTTCCTCACCCTTTTCCTTACATAACACAATACCAGTCTGCCTACTTGGTGTTTTCACTGCCAGTGGAGGAACAAGCAATATTTCTTCTCCTAGGGCCTGAGTTTGAACAGGGTGTCAAGATACCATTGATACCTAGAGTCTATCTCAGTCTTTATATCTGATGAGATCTCATTGAGGTCAATGGGAGAGTGTTGGTGCTCAAAGGAGCCACACCCATACCTAATTTTTCTACATCCTCTAGTAGCGAAGTGCACTAATTCTTTGCCCTTTTCTTCTACTTTTCTAGCAGCAATGTTCTTCAATTGTAATCTCTATCCGCACCTTGTGGGTGTAAGTAGGGGTTTTCTAGAAGGAACATTGACCTCCATAGTTGAAGCAGCTTCTGGTACACCAACACCAAATTTCTAAGAGCTCAGGCAAATAGACCTCCTCACTAGTTCACTCATTTTCCTTTTCTAACAATTACTCAAACTCACCTTGCCTTAATCAAGAAAACTTCTAACTACTAAGTGCGAATGATAGGAATAGAAGCTATTCCTTCTGTATTTATCATATGAAGTGATGGCCCCTAAAATCAATGTTTAGCAAAACACATGCTTAATCTAGGCAACTTGTTGGCATATACACTATCACTATTTAATTCCCAATTGCATGGAAATCCATAGATCATACTTCATGATTACCAAATTTTCATTTACATTTCCACTCAAATTGGGTTACAGGACATAATAACCCGACTAAAATAACCCTGGACAAAATAACCCAGTCACAAGAACCTAGTGACAAAATAATCCAAGCCAAAATGACTCATGGTCATAATAACCCATGGACAAAATATCCCGATAAGAATATAGAAAAATGAAAACGAAATTTATAAATTACATGTATGTTTCTAAAAAAACTTTATTATTAAAATTTTCAATTAAAGTGTCAAATTATGAGTGATGCCTCTTATATAATCTAAAATGTTATGGTTTTCATAACCATCAACCAATATTTTTAGTCTTTCTTTGAGTTCATGATATTTTCTCCTGCTTGGTTGCCCAGTGTATCCAACCATATACTTCTCTATTCTATTCTCTTTGAGACAGTTCTTTTTTCATTGCTTTGATGAATTTCTAGATTGAGTTATGCGATGCTTAAAGAAATTCACTAAATCCTAGATCGCATCACCAGATTTTGTTTGTGTCATAGTATAGCACCGACTTGAACATTTATTTGTAAAATATTCCACACAATGCAAGATTGTTTTATTGATGCCTTGTCAATGAAACAAAAATATGTAACCATCTACAATAAGTAAATTCTTGTTTTTTTGACTTGTTAAAAAATGAAGAGAGATTGTATATATTAAAAATTATGAAGAATGTGTTGGTTCCCTAAAAATTATATTAATTTTTTGTACAATCTTTTAGAAAACCCTAGGAAAATTTAAAATAATGTTCAAAAAATATATTACAAAATATCTTATTTTATGAATTTGGATTTCTCCTCTTCTTATCACTCTACACAATCTTACTTCTCTTCTTCCTTTCTTTACTTCTCATAATTCTACCACTTTATATATCTTTTGAATGCCTTTTCATTTATATATTTTCATAATAACTCTTAATCAACTTATTCTCACGAAATTGCCTTTATTTTTATAACTATTTACCATTTTATAGGTTATTTAAGCATATTAAAAGTGTTTTAAGGCTATTTTAGGGGTATATAATGGATATATGGTCTAAAAATGACCTAAATAGCCTCTATAGTGTCTCACAATCATATTTATAATTTATTTTGTCATTTCTAGTTTACTAGCTTGATCTAAAATGAACATGGGTTATTTTGTCCATGGGTGATGTTGACCATGGGTTATTTTGACCATGGGTTATTTTTTCCATGGGTTATTATGACCCTCGTTTATTTTTTCCTTAGGCTATTTTGGTTGGGTTATTTTGTCCAAGGTTATTTTGGTCAGGTTATTATGTCCTGATACCCTCAAATTGAGATCAACTTGATCACTCCTAAGAAAATATGGCCATTAATGTGTGATGGTTATAGATTAAAATGGCTATCACATGTTGTTCACCAATTTTGAATATTAACTGTTGATCCTCTAAAGAGATGGCAGATTGAATGATTCACGTTGGCTGACTAGGTTTGAAATCCAACAAAGCATTGTAAGTTTGCTCTGAAAAAATGGTAGTGATCAACCTTAGACAATATTTTCCCCATTGATGAGCTTTGTATGTCTCATAGACTAAGTGGTTGGAGGCACATGTCATGATCTCGTTGATCTTTCTATTCTTAACTAGCATTCATTTTCTCCAAGTGAACCAATAGGGAACAATAGAGATCATTTTCAAGATTTGATCTCAACTGTTTGTTGAAGGCATTAGACGGTGGGCATGTTAGTGGGGATTGGGTCCCATAAATGTTCAAGGACATGCATCCTTATTTCACCAACCTCTCTATTTTTAACTTGTTGATATTTACCATCTGCAGGCTGGAAGGGTACGACCTAGATCTCATCCCAAATCCTTGAATCTTAAAACCTGTACTCCATACAATGTTAGCATTAAATTGAAAAGACTAGGTTAAGCCAATGACAACATGAGCTCTTGAGGATAGATGACTTAGGCTTAAATGACTGAGGAAATTTGAGACTTGACTTAGGGAAAAAGCTCAAGTCAGTGGAGTAATTGATGACCAATACTTTGACCTAATGGGGTTTGTAAACTGACTTACAATGTGGCTCAAGAGATGACTTAAGAGATCGGTGACCAACAGAGCATACCATTGTAAGTAAAACCCTACTCATTCATGGGGACAAGGGTTTTAAATGGAGACCAATCCCATGGGGCAAAGAGAAAATTCTTAAGAATTTTAGAAGATCCATCAGTGGCTTATTCTCAAGGACACATACCCCTGGTTGGTATGATGAGGACAAAATCTTCGGTTGAAGTGGGCCAAGGTAGAATACCAAAACCAAGGAACTCACCCAGACAAGGTAAGCAAACCTAACAAAAAGCAACGAACCAAACCAGCATATGTACACTAATTATAGAATATACATTGTAAATTACTTCCATAAGATGGAGGCCCTAGGCCCCCAAGGTTTAGGGACAATTCTTCCCTCTATGAAGACTATGGATTTTTTAACCTATAGTGAGCTCACATGAGCATTTTTTAGTCCCAAGTTACTAGCATAATCTTGATCAACGCTGCTTATAACACTTGAAGTAGCATTGTGACATTTGTCTGTTTCAATTATAGGCTCATCAAATTGAATAGGAAAAATGAATCACTCATATTCTACACTATCATGAAGCATACCATCATGTTCCATCTGTTAATCAAACTTGAAAAACTCATATACACTTTGGCTCACACTAGGCTGATCCTTAGTGAATTCAGGAAAGAAAGCAGGACAAGGTCTATTGTCAACCTATTTATTACAAGTGTTAACCCCATGAGGTGAAAGAAGTTCCATAATCAAATCCATCAGATAAGAAGTGTTTGTAAAGAACTTCACTACACCTTTATACTATCTTGTATCATTCTCATAATAACCTATGTCTATGGATTTCCCTTCACATGGGAAAAAAGGTAATGTAATATTTTCATCCTCTATAGAATCATCAAGTAATTCCTTCTCCTCAACACAAGGAGATGTTGTTGGAATATCCTTACAATCATCATGTGGAACATGAACAACTAACCTTTCAGTTGACTTTTCAAGTGTACAACTTTTCACCATAGGAGAGTTAATGCAAACATGTGCATCCTTTCAGATATTCACACTGCATCCAGAGTTGACACCATGTTTGGAAGCTTCTTTATTGATGTCTACATCTCCATGCCTTCCATGTAGTTTAGAACTTAGCAAGTTAGAAGTGACATCTTCATTGATGAAAGTACCTACATCAACACCACTTTGACCTTTACACGGACCATCCACAGTATATCCATTGATGGTACTTATCAGATACTCATTAGAGGTATCCTCAAAAAGAGGATTTCTCCTAAACCAATGGGAATTTCCATTTGCAACTTCACTGTCTAAAGCATCCTCAACAAATAGAAGATTTTTCCATACATTAATTAGATGTATCTCATCATCTTTAAATTCATGATGCCAACAATTCAGACCATTAGTATACTCAAGATCAGTACAGTCACTTAAGGAACAAAGAGAGATAATCTCAACATCTTCCTCATTATTTGTGTTTGCAATAATTGACCCATACTTAGATAGTTCTTCACATGAGGAAAATTTCTCACTTCCTAAGAAACACACACGTTCAACGATATTAACATACCCCTTACTAGAAGCAAGGGATTCCATTTCTAATTCATATGAAGAATCATATTCAATAGTAGATTTCTCAAATTCAATCTCTTCACTTTGATTCCTCCTTTGTGCCATAGCATTTAGACTAAGTGTATTCCCTTCATTGACTAGTGCATCAAGTTGTGAGGCTTCATCTTGCATTTCTTGTGTTTTCTCACAACTTACAACATCCCAAGGAAGGTAATTAGGCACCACCTCCTTAATTTCGTGTTCACCCTCTTGATCATATGCACTACTTCTTGCTTCCACCTCTGGGTTATTAGTGAAATGACAACATTCAACAACAAACTATTCTAATTTTGATGCTTCTCTTTGACCTGATAATCTTAACCTTTGATCTTCTTCAACATGGAAACTATTGCTCACATCATGAGAAATGGATAAGGGTATATGACCATGCTCAATATTTTCAACAACATTAATCCAATCCACTATTTGATCAAGGCTATGAGGCTTTAAATCCTCAGACCATTGGCTAGACCCTGAAATTTATGCTTCACAAAACAAATTAATGCACCTTAGATCACTAGGTCTGAAACTCTTGGGTATTTCCATCAAAGCATCCAAAAATATCTAGAATAAGTCATATGGTGACTCATTTACATCTCTCTTTATTTCATATAGCTTCCTAATAGAAAAATTTATATCATACCTTCCCATCCTTGGTTGATGTGAAGTTTATTCTTTCTCACATTTTTCATTTCTGGGGAATAAAATGGATACAACATTCATTATATCCCCTCCTTGACAAATCCTTT
>VDFB02040458.1:0-69118 GCA_007258455.2 Sequoia sempervirens | reverse complement strand
AGCACCTTTGTTTCTTTTGGTTTTGTTGTCAAGTTATGCTCGTGAAGGAGTGGATTGATCGACCATAGGTTGGTTTTCTTCCCTAAGGAGAGGAACAGAAGGAACCATAGGAGGTTGGTCATCCACTTTCTCTTTTGCTTTGTAAACTTGTTTTATTCGAGGAGGCATGGCAAATTTTCTTTCATTGTCTCTTAGTCTTTTGGATGATGTCGGGGAAGTTTCTGGTGTTGGTTGATCTTTGTTGTTTGGTTCTTGTTTAGGTTGAAGCATGGTTTCATCTATGATAGGAGTGTCAGAGGTAGACAAGGACATGTGTCAGAGAGACAATTTTTCTATTTTCTTTTCTTTGAATTTAAGGTAAGCTATGAAAAAGAAGTCTTGTCATGGCATTATAGGTTCCATGGGCTTGGGCCAAAAGGATTCTAAGGAAAAGTTTCTTTTGGAAGATAAGGGGTTAAAGCCGCTATGGTGGAAAATGAATATTTCATTGTCAAATGGAAACTTTAAGCATTTATGTATAACCGAAGGGATGAATTTCATTGAGCGAAGCCATAGATGGCCTAGCCGCAAATGAAATTAGTCTGACTGTAGGATGATGGAGAATGTGACATCTAATGTTTTTGGTCCTATTTGTAATGGAAGGGTGATTGATCCAATTGTAGGGAAAGCAACACCATTATGTGTCTTGATCCATGCTTTTGGTTTGTCATAATCATCTTTATAAAGTTCATGTAATACTAAAAATTCCTCAGTGATCACATTCTCTCCACAAGTGAGATCTATTAGTATCCCATTAGTGGGCTTGTCATAGATATGACTGACTATGTAGAGAGGACCATTTGGTAGATTTTTAATTGTATCCTTAGAGGAGAAAGCAATATCAAGAGATTTCTTAAGTTGGCCCTTACGGGGGATAACGTTTATTGCACCTACCATTTCATCTATAGGATTAACATTGATATCATGTGAGATAAGATCATGATGTTCATCATTTGTATCAACATTCATCACATAATTATTTGCAGTTTCAGTAGCTTTGTCAAATGAAAAATTATGTTTGGGAATTAAATTAGTGAAAATTTGCAAGTTTTGATTCAGAGGAGCAACAAAATTATTGCCTTGATCACTAACACCTGCAATGGATAAATGGCTAGAATCAATGAAGTCTTGCACAAGATGTTTAAGATGCTTACAATGTTTTGTGTCATGTCCATTTTGTTGATGATAGTGGCAATAAGCATTTGATTTAAAGCTCAGGGGTAAAGTCTTAGTAGGGTTGGGTGTTTTGACGGTGAGCAAGGCAATCATTTGTTGTTGTAAAAGTTGGGACATTGTGTTATGAAGGGTGTTAGGTAAGGGCGTGAATTGTCTTTTTGAATCTCCATAACTAAAGGGCACCAAGGTTTGAAGAGCTACTATTTGGTTATTCACATTTTGAGGTGTAGGCTGAAGATGATTAAATTGAAGGAACCCTTTGTTTTTCTTTCTAAATGGTTGGGAATTGTTTTGGTTGGCAAACCCTCAGATTTCTCAGTTTGGCTAGAAGTGGACCTTGTATCTCAACTAATAATTGAATTTTGATAATCACAAAGGGCAATACACAAGTGCATGAAGGATGGTAATTTCATAATAGTGAGCTTGTCCCAAATCTTTCTTTGCAGGTTTTATATGAACATCTTTTGAAGCTGTGGGTTAGGGACCTTGACATTGATTTGGGAATAAAGTGATTGATAGCGTGAGATAAAATCAGTTATCTTTTCATCCTCATTTTGCTTGCATCTCATCAAATCAACCAAGGTTTTCTTAGGAGCCATGCGCACTTGGAAATGGTTTACAAATGCATCAACAAGTTGATTAAATGAACAAATTGAATTGTTTGGTAAAGATGATAACCATTCCAAGGTTGTGTCTTTTAAAGACCTAGGAAAGAGTTTTTCCAATAATTTATCATCAAGGAAAAAATTACAGCATAAAGCGGTATAGGCATTGACATGGTTATAAGGATCTACCTTCCCTCCATATATATCAAATCTAGGAACCTCTACACCTTGTGGCATCAGTGTTCACAATATCTCCAAGGAAAATTGACTACTTTTAACATAGTATGTGGGTGGGCCATTCTGATTTTGGTTTATGGTGGAGATTTTTTTTTGCATGGATGAAACAGTTTAGAAAATTTGCATTATGAGAGGATCAATACAAGTGGTATGAGGTGGAATTAAAAGTGGTGATGGGATATATGTACTGGGAGAGCAAGTGAATGGAATTATTATAGGTGGTAATGTGGTAGAAGATAAGACATGCGATTCCACTTAGGAACTAGGGATGCCAACATGAATACCTACAAAAGGAATCACATTACTAGCTTGTTGCATTATTGTTGTGATTTGAGTAGTATAGGTAGGTATTGAGGCTATCGTTGAGGGAGGAGGAATTTGAGTTCCTGCTTGGTTTGTGACATTGTTTGTTGGGATAGGAGCACTAGATGTTGAAGGAAGATGTTTTCCAAATATTTGAACTATATTTTTCACAAGGTCAAGGACTTTATCACTTTCAAGAATACATGAATGTTTTCTATGGTAGGAATTGCAGTAGCAGAACTGTTTTCAAGGGTAACTTGGTGTTGCAAGTGGACTAAGTCCTCATGAATTTGAATGATTTTCTCTTGCAGGATATCATCAGTCCTAGGTTCAACATGCATGCCACATGAAGGCAATGAGTTGCTAAGTGTATTATCCATGCCTGGTGTACTAGTGTCAATACTAGGAGTGGAAGCTCTAGATAACCAAGATCCACAATGATTGTGTTATCATGAGATGACATGAGTCTTGAACTTCTTCTCACTAAGGTATTAGCAATAGGACACCAAACACTCATGAAAAGGCTTCTAAATGTGGGGTGAATGCAAATGCAATGTAAACTAACAAGAATGAAATGCTTAAAACTAAAATTTTGGAAAGTGAAACTGAAATGCAGAAACAACAAACAAAAACTCAAAAATTGAGTATTAAATGCCAAAAAATTAAGTGAAAAATGTACAACTAGACTAATTCACCTAGGGTGGCGAATGAGTCCAGGTAGTGATTTTTTTTGAAAATGTTTAAAATTTTTGAATTGGTTTTTATGCTTTTTATATTTTCTAGTGCAAATATGATATGGAAATGAAAAATTTTAGTAATTTTTAATGAGATAAAATGCACAAATGCAAGCTAGATGAACTTTTCACTAATGCAAATTTGGAAACCCTAGAATGCAAATTAAACAATGCAAAATGCAATGCAATGCTAATGTAAAATATTCCTAGGATGTAAATGCACTTTAAATCAGAAATATGATGCTCTAAGGGTTCACCAAAATGAACAAAATATTTATGGGATGGGGCTTCTCTTACACTTCTAGGGTTTTGCACCTAAAAGGAGAGAGGTACCAAAAATCTTAATGGCTCACTCAAGAACAAACCCTTGATATTCCAATGCGAATGAGATTGAAATATATCAAAGGGGAATGTCCTAGATGCTGAAAACTGATAAAAGAGATTAACTACTAATGCAAAATTAAGAAAATGCAAGATGTTTGAAAACATGTTGTGATATGCAAAATGACTTAGAAATGCAAATAAACTATAACATAAAACTATGAAATTGAAGGTGTCTACTTGGAGATTGGAAAAGGATGGAATGGAGCTCAGGAATCCTAAAGAATTCACTGTTGAAGCCAACTAGGAATCATACGCCAAGCTAGGTGACTTAGTCTTGTTTCAGGAAGATTCTACTGTAACAAGTTTCTGACAATTGGGTACTCAGGACTACAAAAATCCTTGTTTGGGTCTGGCAGTGGGACTCATTCATTGCTAATGGTGAATCAATCCACCTTAGGATTTCTAGAAATTCAAAAGTGGAATTTGTAGTTCCCTGTCTGCACTTCTGCTCCTGACAGGTTTTTGGATCCGAAACTACAAAATTTAGCCTGTAGGTGTTCTCCAAGCTTCTCTTAGGGATTTGAAAACTTTGATTGGATTTGAAGTTTTTTTGAAAACTTTTCCAATCTTTCTCTTTGAAAAATCTACACACTAGACCTGTAAAACACATGCAAAGAGAGGGAAAAAATTGTTGAGGGTTAGTGAATAGGGGTTTGCCTTGGTCAAACCTCGATTTGGTAATTAAAACCTTGAAAATGAAATTAAATATGAAAAGAGAATGATGAATGAAAAAAATCAGTATACACCTAAAATCGGTCTAGATAATTAATTAATTAAATACAATTTATTTAATTAATAAACCATTTAATTCGTCTACGTATAAATAAATTCTAAATTTATTTATATAGTTCATTTTCTAATTCTTCTATCTTAAATCATATTATTCTAATCTTAATTGAATAAAAAAAATTAAATAGTTTTTCTTATTTAATTATCTTTCCTCTTACTAAATTTGAATAATTCTAAAATTTGAATTTAGTCACATGTCTACAACTTTTTCCTCTTTCCACCTCATCATGTGTCTCAACAAATTGAATATGTCAAATATTTAATTTAGCATTATCTTCAACAAATTCTAAAACAACTTTGGGACACTTGGCTCTCTTCTCCATTTATTCTTCTAAACACTTGGCAAATTGTTTTATTAAAGGGAACACTCTCCTTGATTCTCTCCAACTTCGTCATCCTCCACCCTTGATCTCTCTAGCTAAAATCCCAACTGTTGGTTGCTGCCACATCATAATATGCGTTAGAAAATCTATAAATATTGCCTCATTCTATACCAAAGGATCCCACTTTTGAGCAATCTTACTCTACAGAAATTTTCATTAGAGCATTTGTGAGCATTCAACATTTGAGCATTTAGAATCATTTAGCATAATCATGGCTTGGTTGTTAGTTGTATCTTAGTTTCTGTAGTTTCATCACATCATTTTCATACAATAGCATTAGCATCATTATCATATTACTCATCAATAATATAGTTTATCAATAATGTAGGAATAGATTTCTTGCATTTTCCAACATCTTGTTCTTCAGGTTGTCATTCTAAAAGTCATAGTGCATACACAATCTAAGAGCCACAATGATTTAATGAATCCTTGGAGATAGGAAACAATGGGGTGACTTTAGAGAATTTGTTTGTTTCAATTTGATTAGATTTGTTATTTGAATTCTCTAATATAATGTTTCATTCATTATGTTGTTTTATTACTCACTCACATATTTTACACACACATAAATTGGCACCCATTGTGGGGCCCTACCCCATTTTTATTAACATTTTTAGGAAGTTTGTTTACAGATTTGGATGTGAACTACTATGTAGCACACTTGTGGTTTATTTTAGTGCATACGAAACATCTTTCAGTGCATCCAGTCTATGTTCTAGTGCATACAACTCATCTTTTAGCACATCAGGATCATCTTTTAGCATATTCAGGGGCTATTTTAGCACATGTAGTGGTTTTTTTAGCACATTCAGTAGTTTTTCTAGTGCATACAATAGTTATTTTAGTGCATCGATGTAATATTTTAGCACATATGGTCTCTATTTCAGCACATCTAGTTTTATTTGTAGAAATTCAAAATTTCAAGAACTAATTTATATTTTATGTGTTGCAGATACTTAAATATGTTGTCAAAGACAATTATCTAAAACTACTGATGGTGTTTACAGGGGCTGGAGTTATTTTTTCTTTCTTTTGATTAAATTAGGCATCAAGTTTAATTAAGAGGTTAATGAACACCTTGTCTATTGTGCTTGTAAAGTGATAGGCCTATGCTCTCCCCTTCACTAAGTGGCACAAATACCAAACTCACTCTTTCATGTTTTTAATGCACCTTTAGAAGGCCTGCCATAGTGGAAAAAGTACTCACCTTATGGGAATGACCTAAGTGGGAAAAATTAAAGCCAAGTTTTTTGACCCACTATAATCCAAAGTGAATTTGAGGAAACTCATATTCAACGGTAGTGTTGAAGATAACCATCCCCAAAGCCTTTGTTCTAAAGGTTGGGAGGTCTCCTGAGGGAGTTTATCATCTGCTGCACCAAACATAAATTGTTAAAATGAACTTTAAGTGTAGAAGCAAGCCAAGTCAGTATCTGGACATTTTTAATATTCACAGCGCAAGGGGAGGGAAGAATCTATCCCCAAGATACTCACCATATAACTATCAAGGATTACTAGCCAAAAGTGGAGGATTCGACTTTGGTTAACACCTAGGAAAGGAAAAAACACAGGCGCCCTCTAGGGGGTGACATGGCTGTGTGAGCTGACATAGTTCTAAGATGTGGGTTGTGATATTATTAATGACCCTTGACATTAGGAGTGTTTGATCTATTTGATCTTTTTCTATACCCATGGAAATCAAAGGAATTAGACCAGACTCTTGAACATACACTTTATGTTCAGTTCCTAGGTTTGAGACAACTATTTTACAACTTGTTGTTGTGTTTAAAATCATTATTCAAGAAGTCATCCATTTAAGAACACTTAATTCACTGATTCATGAAAAGGAAAAAGCAGGAAAAAATAATTGTTCAAAATATTATCTCCTGAAAGTATTCAAATCCACTGATTCAAAAAAAAAAAACTAGATAGAATTTCAAAATAGTGAACACTTATAGTTTAGCTCATGGATTCCTCGTTTCAGCACATTGAGCTCATTTTTTGGTGCATCTAAGTCATTTTCCAACACATTTGACCAATTTTCTAGCACATCTACATCCTTTTGTAGCACATAGGTTCCATCTTCCAGCACATTTGTAATTTTTTTTAGCGCATTCACCTAATAATCCAATAGAGTACCAAGTTGAATCATATTTTAGGGGTAGTCTAGCATGTCACTAGCTTGTTTTAGCACATTTGATCCATTTTCCAGCACATATAGGTCTTTTCCTAGTGCATATAACCCATGTTTTAACGCATTTAGTGCATTCTCTAGTGCATTTGATCCACTTTTCAATGAATTGAGTCCATTTTCTGGTGCATCTAGGGGATAGTCTAGTGCATCCAGGCTCTGTTTTAGTGCATGCATTCCATATTTTAGTGCATCTATACCCTATTATAGTGCATCCAGTTAATATCAAACTAGAGAGCTAAATTCACCATTTTTCCAATAATTGAAAGCACATTTAGGGATCCTTTTTAGAGCAGAACCATTCCTCAGTCACAACAATGTTTTAAACTTGAAGAAACTAGACTTTGTAAGTGAAATTATTTAACTAAACTAAGATATAACACTTTAAAGTGCCTAATCATCAATCACATCTTTGATTGTTAATCTAAGTTTCATCATCAGGATTTGTCATCCTTTATCATGAAACAATGCTATACAATCATATTTAACTTAGTCTTATCAATAGGATTTGTCATCCTATTTGACTTAGTTAATACCATTGGCACTCTCCAACAAAGATCAAAGTTTAGTGAAACTTTAACACTTGTATGCCTATTTTAACAAGATCCCAAAATAAAAAACTCAAAGAAAAGGAAATTGAAACTCAAAACACCATGGCTGAAGGAGAAGAAAATCCATTCCATAGATTCCACCAACCTAAAAATGATGAAATCATCCAGGACATTCAAACAACTCAACAAGACCCCAAATTCCACAAATTCATGGAAAATATTTTTGAAAAAGATGGAGAGAAACACTTTTTGATGCTAGAAAACCAATTTGAAACTACCTAATGACTTTGATGTTACTCAATTGAAAGAACCTCCTAAAGAACTAAAACTGATCCACCAAATACGGATCCCATGGATGCTTTAACTAATCAAATGAAAAATCTCCAACAACAACTTCTTGAACTGCAAAGAGGAACCACAAAAAGATACTTGATATAAGACATATGCCCATATCCTTTTGATCAAACTGTGAACATGATACCCTTTCCTAAGCATTGTGAATTTCCAAAATATGATAAATATAATGGTAAAACTAACCCTATAGATCTAAGGGAATTTCACACCATGAGCCTTGAATTTGCACATGAAGAGACTTATTTGATGAGATTGTTTCCACCAAGCTTAGGTGGCCAATGCATGGAATGGTTCTAAAAAATTCCACTAGGTATTAAGTCCTTTGAAGAGCTGGTTAATAAATTCATCACCCAATACTCCTACAACATCCAACATGAGATAACCATGAAGGATCTTTGCAACACAAAACATAAAAAGGGTGAATCATTTCTCATATTTTTAAAAATATGGAGAAGATTGTTTGCAAGATATGCTCATCCCATACCTGAAAAGTAAAAGATGGAAATCTTCATTGATAATCTAAATGATGAGATGCGCTATAGACTTGAATTGCAATGTCCACCCACCTTTGAGAAGATGATTGAAAATGGACTCAAAATTGAAGAAGCCTTGGTTAAGAGAGGAGTCTTGAAAATCTATAATGAAGGAAATAATTCAGCAAAATCCTCTAATCATTATAACAACAATGATAAACCAAAATTTTTTCAAAGAAAAAAAAATGTTGGTAACAATGATGTTGCAGTTGATACACAAAATGAAAAACCAGTCTTTAACTTAACAATCGTTGCCTCTAAAAACAATCCAAAAAATAATCAAAACACCAATCAAAATACCAATCAAAACAACAATCAAAACAATATTGAATCTAAACCACCACCATATCGAACACCATCAAATTGAAGAAGATTCACACCTTTGGGACAGTCACTCGAATCAACATTGAAAGAGATTCTTGCAACCAAACTTATAACATTACCAAAGGCACGAGATTGGGAACCAAGAGTTAAACCATCTTGGTGAATGATGCATACTATTGTGATTTTTATCAAAAAAAAGGACACAAAATAAATGACTATATGCAACTAAAAAATTTGGTACAAGATTTGATTGATAGAAAATAAATATTGGTAGAAGGACCTCAAATGAATAATGATCATGGAGCATTTAAGAACCCTTTATCAAACTACGAAAAAGGAGAATCTTCTTCTACCAACAACAAAGGTAAAAATGTGAACTATGTTTATGAAACCACTATTCTTCATATTTCGGCAGTTGAGGATAAGAACAATGACATTGAAATCAATGACCAACAAGACATGGTTGCAGCTGATAATCAAACTAATGACATTGACATTTATGACAAAAATGGCATTGTTACAACTAAAAATAAACTCAGTGGCACCCACATCAACACCAAATCGAATCAAATAAATGACATCATACCAATAAATCTGATCACAAATGTTGATGCCACTGATAATCAGATTAATGCCATTAAAATTAGAGAAAAACAATATTACCAATCGGTCAATGCAACCATAAGAGGGTAGGCCAAAGTAATATTGAAAGGAGTTGCGTCCAAAGCAACTGTCACCCCTTCAAATTAGTACAACATAGTTGATCAATTGCAAAAAATCCCATCTGAGATATCCATATTGGAACTCCTTAAAATTTCACCAGCTCACAAAGAGATCCTGGAACAAGCTCTAGTGGCCACCACAGTACCAAATAATTTGGAAGTTTGTCAATTCCAAGCTATGGTGGGACACTTGACTGCACCTCATTTCCTATCCTTTTATGAAAATGGTGATGTATCACTCACCCATCCACACAATGCAACCCTCCACATTGAGGTTTTAATTCACAAACACTGGGTCAAACGTGTTCTAATAGATGGTGAAGCTGGCATAAATATATACACTTTAAAACTTATTTGTGCACTAGGATATTTAGAAAATGTAATTGATGCTAGAAGAAAAATCACTATAAAAGCCTATGATGATGAAGAGAGATCCTCCCAAGGATTGATAGTGTTACCAATTCAAGTGGGACCAGTTGTAAAATATATAATCTGTCAAGTGTTAGACAAGGAGTTGACATACAATATACTGTTGGGACGTCCTTGGATCTACAAAATGTAAGCAGTTTCGTCAACATATCACCAGTGCTTGAAGTTTCCTTAGAACGAGCAAGAAATCACCATTTCAGCTGATTCCAACAATCCTCAATATTGCAACACACTCAAAATAGTCCAATATACTTTTGTGCCACATAACAGGGAAGCTCACACTCCTAGTTCATCCAACATTGAAAGATAAATAAATTCCTTGTCAAAATGGGTTGAGAAAAAAGATCAGTCAAAAGATAAGGGTATCAGTGATTCTACTCCATCAAGTAACGAAATTCAATTAAATTCCTTGTTAAATCAGCTTGAGGAAAAGGTTCAATCAAAAGACAAAGGCATTAGTGATTCTACTCCATCAGATCATGAAACACAACTAAATTCCTTATCAAAACAATTTGAGGAAAAGATCCAATTGAAAGACAAAGGAATGTGTGAATATTCAATTGAGTATTCATTATGTCTTTCACAACTGCTACCTTCTCCTAAGTCATATGGGCAGCCATCAACATCAAGACAACAATCCTCACAACCAACCATGCTCTTTGAAGTTAAGTTTGTAAAAGAAAGCACTCTAGTGGATGAATCAAAAGACAAGGATGTTTTAAATTGGTTGTACAAAGATGAAGAAGCATCACAAGCATCAACTTCAAATGTTTTAATAGAACCATATGGTAAAGGGTTTACAATCCTAGAGAAGATGGGATATGAGGGAAAAGGTCCTATCGTTGAAAGAAAAGAAGGTATCATAGAACCAATATAGCCTATCATAACCAATTCAAAGGAAAAAATAGGGCTAGGATACAAAGAAGAGTCAAAAGAAGAAACCAAGTAGCAGATTTGTGAACGAATCCTCCAATTGCGAGATAGTTTTGAAATAGATTCCAATGAATATTCAAATGGGACTCACTCTCTGAAGAATCTTGTCAAGAAAATGAAATTGATGTGATAGAAATGTATGCACCATCACATATGGAAGGACAAAGCTCAGGTTCTAGACCTCTTGAATTTGGATCACAACATATCGATGACTCTAGTAAGATGATCAAACTTTGAGCAAGATAGATCCTTTGAAGGAGAGTAACATCATAGACCTTGACATTGCTATCAAACACTTTGATGAAATTTCTATCATGACACTCACCCCTTTTGACCTTAACCAATCTGATGATTCTTTACCATTGGTACACCCCAAACTAATTGACTGGGACCAAATTGAGCTACTTGATATCCCCATCTTTCCAAATGATGATGCCATTGTGAACTTCCTTTGTTCTAAAAATATTGAAACATGTTCCACCAACGAATATCATAACAAAGCTTCATACAAGAGGAGTTCCAAATCTCTCAGCTGCAAAATAATGAATATGATCAAAAATTGATCTAATGGCGAAAACCATTTAATGGCAATATTAGATCAAGAAAAAGTAAAAATAAAGAGTGCATCTAATGGTGAAAACCTCTCTAAAGCACTGAAGTATGGGAGATTTGACACTCTTCTCAAGCACTATCATGAGAGGTATTCAATACTAGTTGAACCTACAAAATCCATCAACATTGGTACAAGTAAAATAGTTAAGACCCTACATCTAGCGACATCCATGACAGAGGAAGAGAAACCAATCTTCACCAACTTCTTTGAAGACAGACAAGTCAACTTTGCTTGAAATTCTAGGAATGGATCCATAACTTATAATGCATCAATTATCTCTACTACCTGGAGTGAAGCCAGTAAAGAAAAAGTTGAGAAAAATGCATTTGCATATCCCTCTCATAGTGAAAGCTAAATTGAAGAAACTATTAGATGCAATATTTATCCAACCTATTGATTATGCTGAATGGATCTCAAACATTGTACCTATTTCTAAACCAGACAACAACATCAGGATATGTACATATTTCAAAGATCTTAACAAGGATTGTCTGAAAGATGACTTTCCTTTGCCTAACATTGACATCATTGTGGATTTAACAACAGGTCATGCAATAATTTCACTCATGGATGTATTTTCAGGCTATAATTAGATAAAATTTGCACCAGAGGACCAAGATAAAACTACTTTCACATGCCCATGGGGTACTTTCTATTGGAACTCCATTCCTTTTGGGTTAAAGAATGTTGGGGCTACTTATTAGCGTGCAATGACATCCATCTTTCATGATATGATGCATACATTCATGGAGGATTATGTGGATGACCTCTTAGAAAAATATTTCATCAGGGAGGGACATCTGGAAATCCTAGATACAATCTTCACTTAGTTGGAAAAGTTCAATGTGAGGTTAAACCCAAAGAAGTGTGTGTTTGGCATGACATCAACTAAAATTTTAGGATATATAGTATCAGCTAAAGCATTTGAGGTGGATCCTGTGAAATTCAAAGCCATCATGGAAATGCCTACTCCCAAGAATATTAGCCAACTTAGATCTTTACAGGGATGATTCTAATCTATGAAGAGATTTATTGCACAACTGGTAGATAAAACTCCTCCTTTTAATCACTTACTACACAAGAATCTTCCTTTCAAATGGGATGAAAAATGTGAAGCAACTTTTAATCAAATGAAGCAGTATCTAATGTCCCAACCTATACTAGTTCCACCAACGGAAGGAAAACCACTATTACTCTACATAGCAACAACTGAGGTATCTTTGGGTGCTTTGTTGGCACAGGAAGACTCTGTGGGAAAAGAAAGGGATATTTATTACATCAATATAATATTGAATGGATATGAAATCAACTACACATTCATTGAAAATGCTTGTTTGGTGGTAGTGCTTGCTACTCAATAGTTGCAAAATTACATGTTAACCCATACTATCAAACTCATTGCCAAGTTTGATCCACTAAAATATCTTCTCAACAAAGCCAATTTAATTGGAAGACTAGCAAAATGGGTAATGATATTGAGAAAATTTGACATTCAGTATGTGGATCGAAAAGAAATCAAGGGCCAAGAAATAGCAGATCAACTAACCGAAGCACCATTACAAGATGATCATCCCATGTACATCGAGTTTCCAGATGCATATGTTCTCATAGTGTCAACACAACAGTGGATGCTATATTTTGATGGATCTTACATGCAACATGGATCAGGTGCAGGAATCCTATTTGTCATGCCTTAAGGACACACCATTCCAAAATCCTATAGGTTGATGTTTCCTTGCACTAGCAACATAGTTGAGTATGAAGCATTAATCATTGGAATCAAGGTAGTTGTAGAATGGAAAATCACTAAGTTACAAGTCTATGGAGATTCTCAACTGGTCATAAATTAGATTAATGTTGATTACCAAACAAAAGATGAAAAATTGATGCCATATTAGAGAATGGTGGATGATTTCAAGAAATACTATGTTGAAATCAAATTTGAACAAATTCCAAGAGGGGATACCAAATCTGCAGATGCCATGGAGACCATTGCCTCTCTTCTACAGATATTAGGAATTCATGGTGGAACAACTGTTTAACCCCACCTATGATAACCTTGAATCCCAATTCATATACCATTTAGTCAAAGCTGAATCGTCTATCTATGGGAAGATCTACACCTATCTAAGAGACAATACCCTACCACCAAACTTATCCCAAAACCAAAAACATAACTTTATTTGATAAGCAGCTAGACACACCTTAATAGCCGGTGTACTTTATTGATGAGGTCTTGATGTACTCTCCTTCAGTGTCTTGAATGTAACAAAGCTAAAAAAAAATTATGTGAGGTTCATGAAGGTATTTGTGGCACTCATTCAAGTGGACTGACTCTAGCTAAAAAACTCCTACGATTGGGGTATTACTGGCCGAACATGGAGAAGGAGTCTTTTAAATTTGTTAAGAAGTGTAAGAAATGCCAAGTCCATGGAAACCTCATTCATGCACCAGCACAAGAACTGAAACCATTAACATCAACATTTTTTTTTGTCAATGGGGACTTGACCTTGTGGGAAAAATACATCCACCTTCATCCAATGGACACAAATTCATCATTACATCCATGGAGTACTTTACATAGTGGATTGAAGCTATTCCCCTAACCACAATCACTAGAAAAAAAATTGCATCCTTCATCCTAAATTACATTATCTATCGGTCTGGTATTCCTCAATCCAATGTCACTGACAGGTAGTTCCTTCAAGAATCAAGACATCCAAGAACTTTGTGAGAAGTTTCATATCCAACATCAATTTTCCACACCATACTACCCTCAAGGAAATGGACAAGCAGAGGCCTCAAACAAAACCATTCTAAAAATCTAGAAGAAAATCATCAATGATGCTGGACGTGATTGGCATGTTCAACTGAACCTTGCTCTATGGGCTTACCGTACTAGTATCTGCACCCCAATAGGAGCCACACCATATGCTCTAGTCTATGGATCAGAGACCATTTTACCTATTTAGGTTGAGCTACCTTCTCTACGGGTGTCATTGAAGGGAATCATTTCAGAGGAAGATTATAGAGTATCTAGGATACAAGAGTTGGAACTATTGGATGAGCGTTGTTAGCATGCAATTGATCACCTAAAAACCTATCAAAAGAGGATGTTAAGAAGTTACAATCATAGAGTAAAACCAAGAACATTTCAAGTTGGTGACTTGATCTTAAAAGAGACTCCCCACAATCAACAAGATCAAGAAAATAATGGGAAGTTTGAACCATTCTAGTTAGGTCCTTTTTTGGTCATATCATTCTATGGATCTAGAGCCTATCAACTATCTACACCTGAAGGGGACATATTCAAAGAACCCATCAATAGTCTTCATCTCAAGAAGTTCTACACCTAACTCATCTAGTGCATGGTCAAAGTCCTAAAAAAAATACAAAAAAGAAATTGAAAAATGGCTTGAAAAAATGGTCACCCTGATGAAACCTGGAAAATAGGCGTCTTGGTGACAACAAAAGAAGAAGAAGAAGAAAAAATACCAAAAAAAAGTGAAAAATAAAAAAATAAAAAAATTCATAAAATCAGAAAAAAGTGCAATAAAAACAAGTAGTGAAAACCTAGCAACATGCACTATTTATGATAGATTAGATTTTCCATCTATTTGAGCATGTGTTGGTCATTTGCTTTCACCATCATTATCCCTATCATTGAAAAGCCTCATATACATATCTTGGCATTGTGGTCATGTCTCACCTTGGATTGGGGGAAAAATATTGAACTCACTGGGGGAAATAAACTTCGAGCTTAACACAACAGATAAGCAAACAGTCAGAAAACATAGCAAACACAACAATCACGATAAAAACTCAATATTGAACATTGATCACAAATTTTTAACATCAACCATCCATATCAAACAGTTAAATCAATCGAATCAAAACAAATTTAAATGAATGATGTTCCTTCTGAATTGTGGTTTTATCATGTTAGCATGAGTTTTCAACTATTGTATCTTGATTTTTGTTATCATATCTTCGGAGCACCTCGAGGATGTCTTCAACTAGAGGAGCTAGGAAGGAGTATGATTTTTCTTTGTCTGCTATCTGTGAGTTGATCATTACTACTATGTGAATTGTCACGAGATGTGCTCTACAAAGTATCACTGATGACATTCCAAATTTACATAGGAAAATGATTAACTCTTGTCTGTTTACACAAGAAATGCTCAGGTCATCTCAGTTCAATTATACCTAGATGCTTGTGTTAACTTGCAATATCAAAAATCATGGAAGTAATACTCAGGTCATCATGGTCTAATTATACCATCAATGTTTGTACTCACTTTCAACAATTCAAAAGGCTCAATGATGATAAAAGCACACCAAATTGGCTGATACAATGAAAACTTTGCATATTTAGTTTTGCATGATTAAAGTAGATTGCATTCATATTAGTTTTGCATCTACATTATAGATTTTCCAAGGCTGGCATAATTTTCAAAATGTTGTTATCTCTCTCATTAAAAGATTGAGTACACTTGACATTAACAAAAAAAATCATTAACATATAGTGGCATTATCATAAGCATATCATACATTAGAAAGAATCATCATAAGTATATCATACATACATTAGAATCATCATAAAATTCATCTCATATAACAATTAGATCATATATTTTCATTTAAAAAACACAAATATAACGTACATTGCATCTCATCTGCATAATAAAATCCATCTCATATAGTGTAAAAGCATCATGCATAAAACATATAGAATCATAAATCAAGCATCATCATTTCATCATTTCATAATTATAGGCATCACAACATATAGAATGGAAATAAAAGGAATCCATCATATAGGCATATAGACAACATATAGATCGATAATATCGGCTGCATCTCATATACAATCTCAAAATAATAATGTCAAAGTGTACAATGATATCGTAAAGCATGGAGAGATACATAATAAAAAATGTGGTAGAATAATCATTATGTCTCAAAATCAGAGTATACATCATGTCTCAAATACAAAAAATGTCAACATTAGAGCTATGTGCTACTCTCCCCAAACAATGCTAGCCCCACTGTGCCACTTGCTCCACCACTTAATGGACCTGCACCTGGATCTCTACGAGGTGGCCCTATCACACCCTTGCTAGTAGTCTGAGAGTGGCTCTGACCCTATCTGGCACTGCCCAACTATGCATAACTCACACGCTACTCTACAGGCACTACCTCATGATACCACCACCTATAATATTCAGCCTCCTTGGTGGAATGTCGTACCTCTCTGAGGTAATCTATTGTCATGGTACCCTCATAAACTCTCTATAATCTCTTTTACAAGTCCTCTACCTACTCGCAACTTTGTCTCAATTTATCTCTCTCTATTGTCAGAGAGGCGATCTATTCTTATGCCTAAGCCTGTGCCTGTGCCTATGCATGTATTTGTTCCTGGGCCTATGTCAATTGTTCCTATAAGGTCTACACCTATGTCTGAAGGGAAACTATCTGCACCTACTACTGGTGGGAGGGAAAATGAATGTGAATTTTCTATGGTCTTACAGATATCATGGATTTCCTCCTCCAATTCACTCTTGCCTCCAATATCGGCCTTGCACCGCCATCACCTCCACCTACATCCCCATATCCACCATCATCCCCACCTCCACCATCCCCATCTCCATCATCTCCATCATCACTACTATCACTATCCTCCTCCTCATCACCTCCTCCACCCCTCCTCCATCTCAGTACCTGATCATCATCTAATTAAGGTACTAGCTCATCCAGACTAGATCCTCGGGAAAGGATGTGCAAAGAAATAATGTGCATACTCTTGTGATACTACAGCCTCTATGATCTTTGGATGGTAATCCCACATAATTGGTTGTAACCCATGGTACTCCTGACATGTTGCATCATATGATAAAGTAGGCCCCCACTCTAGAATGTCTTATCATTTGCGTGCATATAGAGAAACTCCTTGGGGAATACCCTATACTTTCCCATACTATCATAACACTCTCCCAAGAAAGAATATATCAATCACAAACTACGTCCTACCAATCAAATATCTATCTATGCACACATATGGCATCTTTGTGTTGTCCTCCAGCCACTGCTCATAGTCTAGATAAGGCCTCCATGTCACAAAATCTAGGTCATCCAAAACTCGTCTCTAGTACTTTAGTTTTCCCAACTTATGCTAGACAACTGGTCCTTTGTATCTGAAGATGCGAGTCCTCCCAACTGGACACTATCTATCTGCTATAAGCTGAGTGACAACTATGTGCTCCCATTTCCATATCTATGGCATTGTCACCCCAACTGACAAACTAGCCCCTCTGAGATAAATCACCTGGTGAAGATCATTGTACAAGTGAGCTAGGATGCAAGATACCTAGGCATATTGAGTCCTCTGAGTAATCATTCTCTCTAGAATCTGGCCCCAACCAATTGAGAGTTCCTTCGACCTACGGTCGGGACATAGAAAACCTCCAATAAATCCAACAAGAATGCATGGTAGTGGCGCATAAGAATCGACCATCTCCTACCATGGAATCTCATATCCGCAAATCTAGTCATCAGCAAAGACTCTCCTTAATGCATCAGTACCTTCCTACTCCATGTGATCGTAAACCACGAGCTCACCAACAACAAGAATCCATAGTATCTAGTATAAATCCTCTGGACTGATTGTCATCTCACTAGTGACTAAATCAAATGTGTTGTGGTCATTGTGCCACCTCTCAACCAAAGCAGTCAACAGTCCCTTGTTGATCCTATACTAGGGCATGTTTATCAAAGAAGTCAAACCGCATCATCCAATAACATCTAGATTAGCCTACATCAGCTATGGAATCAGGTCCCAAGTCTTCAGGAATCATTCTTGAGATTGGAGAATCCTTGAAGGCTCCTATCATCATAACATATCGCAAATCAACAATCTTATCGATCAACATCAATCAACCTATCAATCTAATCAACTCTAGTGAGATTTTGATCAAATCTCATGAGCGTCTATCATTGATCCTCACTTATGATGAGGTCAATCATCATTATATATCCTATCATTGATCCTAACCTATCATGAGGTAAATCATCATCATCCTATCATTGATTCTCACCTATCATGAGATCAATCATCATCTAATCTATCAACATCATCAAACAACATCAAAACATTGGCTTATGTGATCAACAATCATTAACATCAAGGGGTTTAATCAACATTTCATCAATTTGGTGTAGATGTGCTAAAATAGTCTATCTATGTGCTCAAAACATGTATGCACTAGAAAATTTCATAGATGCACCAAAAAAATGCCTCAATGCGCTAAATCTATGGATGTGCCATCAAATTCCATCAATGCACCATTTTACTATATCAATGTGCAAAATCTCTCAATGCACTAAAATGATCACCAAATGTGCTAATCTATGACTTGTATGCACTAAGTTACCTGATGTATTAAACTCTTGACTCAATGCGCTGAAATATTTCATCTATGTGCTACATTATTCAACCTATACACTAGAAAACAAACCCTACGTGCTAAAAATTCCTATGCACTAAAATAGTCTACCAATAAGCTAAAGCGGGTGTTGGATGCGCTAAAATGCTAAAAATCGAATTTCAAACTTGAAAAACATACCAAAAACATCATTTAAAATCCACAAGGTTTTTCGTGGTACATACCGAAGGTCCATACGCAGCCAGGCAGTTGTGACGTCGAACACGCTCGAATCGATGGGTTAGGATTGGGATCACCATCTTACTCAATTTGCTCAACTCATTCAATCACTCAAATTTTTATAATGCAAATGACTCAAATGAGGCTCTTTTTCATCCTTTTCCCTTTTTAAGGGGTGATTAAGTGGAAATTTAGTGGGACTTATTTTATTTTTCAAAGGGGCATCAATTAATCAATTAATCAAAGTGGCAGGTTTAATACTATTATTCAGGAGATAAATTGTCTCAGCATCATAAAATTTGAAAATCATCAAAAAATAAAAATAAAAATGAAAAATTCCAAAAAACACAAAAAATAAAAAATTCCTCGATTTATCTCTCAAGGGGGCATATATCCATCATCACTCTGAAAATCAGTGTCTGGGGCATATCGATTTTTTTTGTCATCATCATCAACATATTTTTCTTTGAAGCAATGTGTAAACACATCACTTCAAAGAGAGGAAAAATGTATAAACCTAAAATCGGTCCAGATAATTAATTAATTAAATACAAGTTATTTAATTAATAAACCTTTTAATTCGTCTACTTAAAAATAAATTCTAAATTTATTTATATAGTTCATTTTTTAATTCTTCTATCTTAAATCATATTCTTCTAATCTTAATTAAATAAAAAAATTTAAATATTTTTCCCTATTTAATTATCTTTCCTCTTACTAAATTTGAATAATTCTAAAATTTTCAAATTTAGTCACATGTCTACAACTTTTTCCTCCTTCCACCTCATCATGTGTCTCAACAAATTGAATATGTCAAATATTTAATTTAGCATTATATTCAACAAATTCTGAAACAACTTTGGGACACTTGGATCTCTTCTTCCATTTATTCTTCTAAACACTCAACAAATTGTTTTATTAAAGGGAACACTCTCCTTGATTCTCCCCAACTTCTTCATCCTCCACCCTCGATCTCTCTAGCTAAAATGCTGACCATTGGTTGCTGCCACATGAGAATATGCCTTGAAAAATCTATAAATACAACCTCATTCTACAACAAAATGATCTCACTTTTGAGCAATCTTAATCTATAGAAATTTTCATTAGGGAATTTGTGAGCATTTAGCATTTGAGCACTTATAATCATTTAGCATAATCATGGCTTGGTTGTTAGCTGCATCTTAGTTTCTATAGTTTCATCACATCATTATCATAGCATAACCTTCATTTTCATACAGTAGCATTAACATTAGCATCATTATCATATCACTCATCAATCATGTAGGAATAGATTTCTTGAATTTTCTAGCATCTCGTTCTTTAGGTTGTCTTTCTAAAAGTCATAGCGCATACACAATCTGAGAGCCACAATGATTTAATGAATCCTTGGAGATAGGAAACAATGAGACGACTTTAGAGAATTTATTTGTTTTAATTCAATTAGATTTTTTATTTGAATTCTCTAATATAATGTTTCATTGATTGTGTGGTTTTATTACTCACCCACACATTTTACTCACACAAAATCAATGTTACAACTCACCAAACCCTTCAAGTAGAATTTTGAAGACATGCAAGTAAATGCTCCAATGGATGTAGACTTGAGGATGCTTGAAATGCTTAGAATGCTTAAGTGATGGATTGATGATTGGTGGAATGATTGGGTGAATGAATGGGGGTGAAATGAGAGGGAAAAAGCTATATTTATTCACAAGTATGCAATAATTCCTGAAAATACCACATCACAGGCCGACCTTAAATCTTAGAAAATAATAACCTACTAGAAATTTGAAATTATTTTGATTTTTGTGCCAAAGGGGACTCATTCGCCCCTAGTGGTGAATGGGTCCCGCTTAGGCATTTTAAGTGGGTTTCAAAAATTTAGATGTTTTAAATGATGTTTATCAGGATTATTTTCAAAAATACACTAAAGTATGGCCTGTAAGTGTAAAATGGGGCCAATGAAAGCATAAGAATTTAGGTCAAATTATTGATGAAAATCCTAGAAAAGCATGAAATTTTGTTACAACACTTTGAAGTAAGGTTTGGTAAATGATAAAAAAGGGTTATTTAGATGAAATACATTAGCAAGACCCTAGAAAAGTGTGAAAGTGTGTTACAACACTTTACAACACTTTTGCAAGGCATCATAAAATTCTTATTAATTCACAAGTATCCAAGACCTAATGTGAATGTTGGGACCACATTACAACACTAAATCAAGGCAAAACTAAGCCAACTTCCACAAGAAAGACCCAAATGAGCATGAAAATGTCCAAAGATCCATTTTTCTATGGTACAAGATGTTATTTTTTATTTCCTTCTTTTTGGTTAAAAGCATACCTTCACTTTCATTATATTCAAAAAATCCAAAATTTGCATCAAAAGAGGGAGTTGTACCTCAATTAAAATTCAAAGGAAGATTAACAATGCAATTTTGATCTCTCCAACTGTTGCTAATTGATTAGTCCTTCTTTAGGCAATGTAGAGTCATTTTGAATTAATTATTTTAAGGACAAATATGTCAACCAATAGCATACAATCTCTCAAAACTCTTCCAAGCCTCTTTAGGTAATTTACATGATTCAACATGACATTATAAATCAAATGAGACTAATGGACATATGCATCCAAGTGTTTTCTCACACTCAATCTCCCATTTTTCCAATTCTTTAGCATCAGTAGGTTGAGAAATAGTCTCCTTCAGAAAGCCTATAAGACCCTTCCCCATGAGATAATTCCATACTAATTTTATCCATGTAGCATAATTATATGAAGTTAGGAGTTCAATTTGAGATTTCTCCATTGCAAGAACACAAACCAAGCAAAATAAAGCAAAAAATCATTGCAAGATTACCCCCCAAAATACTCAATCAAGAAACCCCCCAAGAATATATGATTTTTGGCATTTTATACTTAGTGTGATTACAAGTGTCACTTGCAAAAAATAGAGAAGTGGAATTGATCTTAGTGAATACAAATTTCCAAATTTGGCCACAAGATCAAAGTAATTTTTTTACATAGAATGTGATCAATTTGATCACACCAATGAAAAGTACACAAAAAAATATACATTTTAAAAAAATCACCCAAAAATGTTAACGCAAGAGTAAGAATAGAGCCCAATTTTTTTTGAAAATGGAATGGCTTAGCAACACCTATGAGAATATACAATTTATGGAAAAACAAAGCACAAAATAAAAATCTGATTGCACCACTATGTAGAGCACAAAATTCTACCCTAAATAAAAAAAAATGTTGAAAAAAGGAGTTAGGATGACCAAGTTATGGGCATTTGAAGTTTCCCTTCAAAACCAAAACCTGCAATGGAGAGGGGGATAAAATTCTCAAAAGGTTCTAACATCATTGCTGATGTAGTGCTAACATCATCATTATACATAATTAAATTTAACATTCACGTGGCCATAAAAATGAATATTCTCCCTTGCAAGAATATTTGCTTGGATTGGAATATGCTTAGAATATTTTGAGCTCCATCACTAACAAAATATTCTTTATTTTGGGTGGGTGCATGGAGATGGGTAGCCAATTTGTGGCCACTTTCAAAAAAAAGTTTTGAAAAGTCATAACGTGAGCGTGTTATAACGTGCTCGCGTTATGACATGTTAAAAGCAAAAAAAAAAGTGAAAGTCATTCATTCTGCATTTTGACTATTTTTTTGTTGTGCCCGCGACCAAAACCCCCATTTTTTGCGCTCACATTCTAGGAGGAGGCATTGTGCAAAATCTTCACCAAGGGTTACTATTTCTTTGCAAGGATGGCACCACGATGACTAGGAGGTGTGAGAGGTAAGGATTGTTTGCTTTTTGTTTTTAATTTGTTAGTTTTAGGTTGTATTGATATATATTTTTTTGAATTTGTAGGAGATGTAAATCAACCTACAAACCCTCAAAATCCTCAACAAGAAGATCAACCAAATCCTTAAGAACAAAATCAACCACAACAAAAACCTCCTGGTACTCAACAAAAATTGATGAGTGAAATTGAGAACAACAAAAAGAAAATTGAGGATTTAATTAGTAGGTTGAGTGATCCAAATGGTTCAACCACAAAAAGAATGACCCTAGCAAGTTCATTGAAAGATATGTTAAAAAATGTAGATTCAATTAGAAAACAAATAACTAGATGCCAAGATAGGAGGCAAGCGGCTAGGGATTATTATGCAGATAAACTATCATATAAAGATGTGAAGGATTTATAAATTACAAAAGGTGATTTGTGCTCATTATTCACTGAACCACACACAAATCAAAATCTTACCCTCAATGCGAAGAGGTTTCCTATTCATTGGTGCCACCAACAACAGATTAGGAACTATTTTTATGATAGGTGGCACATGGTCTTTGATTACCCACCGTGCAACAATTGTTAAGTCCCGCAGTATTTCCTCAGGAAACTATACAATGAGTTCATATTGAATAAAATCCCAAATTATTTTGATATGAGGGACTTCTAGGGTAGAGGTGGGGGGTTGGCTCAAGATAGACCCGGTGCACAACCGAATCCTATGTGGCAAGGGAGACGAGCTCTCACTAGGCCGCCTTGTGAGCATGTTGTTATGCCTTCCATCGTGAAGGAGAGTGCCGACATAGATACATTGCAGGTGATCAACACTTGACATAGAGTGTCATCCATCATACTAGCCCTATTCTATAATTCCATCTAGAGAGTCTTTGAGTGGTGGCCTTCAAACCCATGTGTGTCAATCTTGCAGGGCGACTTGTTCATATGACCCCACTGAGACTTAGGAGGCTACTACATAGGATCCATCTGCAGCTATGGAGATGGAGAGGGCAACTGACATTTTGAATGAGGCGTATGACATTGATAGTCAGGTAAAAGTGAGCATGTTCATTGAATTTAATTTATTAAATTTTTATTTTGAAATGCAAGATTAACTAATTTAGTTTTATGATTTTAATAAAATTGCAGGGTCACAGTGTTGAGACTGAATACACCGGCCCTCCACCTACTTATTTCTGCAGTATACCTATCGGTGGGGTATGTAACTAGTAAAAAATTATAAATTTATTACATGTTAATAGCATTTTTTAATGAATGGTATTTTAGTATGAGATTTTGGATGTTGAACATGCAAATATTGGAGGTTTCCAGGGAACACCTCCTAGTGCCAGTGGATTTACTCAAACCTATGCGTAGGTAATAGAATAAAGAGTTTAACTAATGAATTGTACTTAATAGATTGGTATATTTTATATTCATATCATTGATTATGTTGCATTGCATGTCATTCAAAATCAAATCATTACTTCAAATTCCATTACTAATAACTAGATGTTGATAGATGACAAAATTTCAACTACAATATAGTTGTTTAGAAAGTCAACATAAGTAGTGATGCAATTACTTCACCATGAGACCACATTTCTTCGAGGCATTTCTTCAAACATCTCACCACCTTTTCTATGATACCACATTTTCCATACATGTGTACCAAAGCATTTTATCGAACTACTCACTTCCTTCAGTACTATGGCTAAAATCCTAAAATAGGTGCTTTCCAACAAACTATGGATGCTTGGAAAAATATCTATCAAATCATAATAGTAAGCAATAATACCATAGAGAAGGAAATGAACTTTTTGAAAAAATGCCTAAAAGAAATGTGATCTTATGGTGATGGCCAAGGATGCGTGCATTTGTTTGTAATGGCATTCCATCACCACGAGACCCCATTTCTTTGAGGAATTTTTTCAAACAGTTCACTGCCTTATCTATGCCACCACAATTATCATACATTTATACGAAAGCATTTGATCAAACGGTTCACCGGCTTGCTGCTATGGGTAAAATCCTAAAACACATCCTTTCAAACAAGATATGGATAGGGAAAATAGTAAGTATGAGAATCAGAAATATAGTTTAATAAGTACTCCAAATTTGTTCATTATCTCATACATTATAAGTCATGTTGTGGATTGGTATTGTAGTTTTTGTGATTGAATAATTTTTTGTTTTATTTTTAGTTGTTGCAAGCCAAAACACCTTTGAATGTGATGAGGGAAATGGAGATCGGTGTTTCATCTACTATACAATCCTTAATGGCTCTAACAGGGGAGGTATGAGGCAAATTAGTAAATTTCAATTTACATTCATTGTTATAGATGTTAGTTAGTGAAAAATCAAACCATTATTGATTCAAAGTTTAATTTCTATTTGGATGGTTTATATAGGGCTTGAGCACACTTGAGTTGTTAGTGTAATTAAATTAATTATTACACTAGCATAAGTTAACTTAGGTATTGCATCATTTAGTCCTAGGTTTCTTTTTAATAAATCATTTAATAATGGGGTAATGTCCCCTTCCATGCTTGTAGGGATAAGATTCCTTCTAGAAGATGAGTCATCCTTCTAGAACTTATCTCAATATTTAATAATTTCCTAGATAGGGTTCACATGTTGTCACATGTTGGATCATGACACATGGAAGCATCTCATGCATATTAGGTTTTCTCTTTTGCCTATATAATTAGGCATTTTGTTCATTTGTAACATATCAATCAATTAATCAATCTATGATCTAATGTTGTAGATCAATAGTAATCTCTCTTTGTAGCCCTTAGTTGCAACACTTTCTATGTGGTGTAATTTCTCTTGGCAAGATCCTTTGAAGTGTGCACAGCTTCATTGGATGATTCAATATCCATTATTTCAACATGATATCAAAGCATGTTGAATTCTAACATGGTATCAGAGCCATTCCATTGAGAGTTCATCACAGGATCAAGAAAGTTGGGTTGGAGAGATTCTTGCAGGTTGAAGGTTTCCATTGCAGGCTACTTGACTCCACTCGGGGACCAAGTTGATTTCTAAAGCAGATAGAGTTAGATCCAATCTCACCATTGTCTTTAGAAGGCCTTGAAACCCTAGGATCACCTATTCAATCATCAAAATCAGATACATCAACCCGAGAGCCATCAGAGGTATTTGGGTTTGCAAAATCAACTGGTACGATCCCTACAAATTTGCAGTAAAAAAATCCTCCCTGTCAGTTGTCCTCTGAGGAATTTTTTTTTTAGTCATAGACACTTTTAAAAATAAAATAAAAAATTAAGGCTATATCTATTATTTTTTGGAAAAAATATATATATTGTGGGCGATATTTTTTCTATAGTTTTCAAAAAAAATATTGGAGTGACAACATTTTTAATCAATAGTCGACATTATAAATTTTTCTCCAGTCGACGTGTATAGGGTTTGATTTTTTTTTGTAAAATCACCAGCTTTAATTTTATTCCCATCAGCATTTGACATATATCCTGCAATTATTAAATCAGCATTTAAAATTTTGAATTGCTTAACAATATTCAAAAATTTTGGTCGCTTTATTTTTCAAAGTCTATAGAATATATTTAGAGGTAGGCTGCATTTAAGTTATGGCAGGGGGAGTACTGTTTCTGCAGGGGTCTTATCATCCTAATTTTTCAACCCATACTCCTACCATCCCATCACATCTCCGTAGGACCCTCCATTGACCACCAGTTTGTTGTATCTCCACCCACCATTGACTGTGTGTTTCTCTCGCCGACTTGTGCTCATCCTCTTGCCGGTCTGAGTTATTTACCATTGTCGACCATGTTCTCCTCTTCACCGATCATCAGAGTTCATTCCTGCCAGTCTCTCCTACTGATAGCTGGTGCTACTCACTTGCCAAGCCCCTATTTTATCGGGCCAGGTTCTTTTGGAGACCGTGGGCTCCATCCAATACTTGTGGTGCCTCCTATGCTTGTCGCTCAACCAAGTTGCTTAGCCCTACCACCACCATCAGGGTGGCACTAATTTTTTTTTCCTTACCTACAACCGCGGTCACATCAAGGACCAGGTGCTAGCTCAGAGGGGCTTAATTTTTGCACCCCATTAGCTTGCAGATTGCCTATTTTAGGCCTTTTTTTCATTTTATCATAACTTTCACCCACTGTATCAAAAATCGACAAATGAGATACTGTTGGAAAGGGAATTTTTAGCACTTTCCAATGGTTACTTCAGTTCAAAAAAAAATTTCTTGTAGAAAACTCTACAGCCAACTAAAGACAAAACCCTAATCTAGACTCAAAGGCTCATATCTTCGCAACTGTTCATCGTATTTTAGTGATTCCAACAACATTAGGAAGTATTTTCAAAGCTTTTTTCATCAGTCTAGACCCCTTGATCATTTTCAGCTCTAGGTACTCTTGCATTTATTTTTTTAGTTTGGTGCATTTGTTCAATAACCTAGACATCCTGAAGCTTGGGAAAATATTTTTTGATCTGAGTAGCATCACTTTAGTTGCACATCATCCTTGGAAGTTTTTTATTTTCTGTTGAAGGTTAGTGTCTTTGTTTTTTGTGGAAAAATTTCATTATGGGGCTTTCATATACTCCTTATTTGACTATGTTGCATAAGGGTAACTATAAGAAATGGTGGGGTGGGATCACACACCATCTCCAATAACTTGATTTATTACCACATCTGTATGGTATAGTCCCTCATCTAAGTGAAGGTATTCATTAATTTTCTTGGAGTTGCAGTAGATACACTGTGTTGGAGATCATTTTTATTCAAGTTGATTGTGATTTTTTGAGATCTATTGATCATTGTGATTTTCCTCACATCCTTTGGACTAAGATTTGGGAGATCTATGGAGATTCAGACACTCCACCATTCCCCGATGATCATGATTCAAAATTCCATTCTTCAAATTAGGTACCCCATGATGATTGCCTTGAATCTTCTGAAGATGTTGACAAGGTTCCTTCGAGTGCTTCTTCTCCATCATAGACTATTGGTATCCCTTCACATTAAGTGATTCCTTGTCCAAAGTCATTGATTGAGGCTTCCACCATCATCATTCATCAGAGCACATTCAATTTTCCAGACTTGACATCACAGGATGGCTTCATTTTAGGTATCACTAACCTGGCTACTTCTACAGGTTTGGAGGACATTCTTGACAGGATATCACTCCTCTATTCAAATTCCACTTTAGAGATTTTTCTTGAGTCTCCTCATCCCTTTGTCTTGACCTTGATTGGGGATCCAAAGACTATCTTGGAGGCACTTGGTTTCTCTTCAGATATTTCATGTATGAGACTTCTTCACTGTCATTCCATTCAGGATTTGAGGTTTCTTCAACATCTACCATTATATTGGCTTCAAACTTATTTTAGTGTTTTTGAGGACACTTCATTTAGGTGGGGCTATCAAATCTCCATAATATTCATTTCATTGTCATCTTTGGATATTGTTCAACATCAGTTTCCACATCATCCTAGTTTATCACCCTCTTCATTGATTGTGGCATCTTCATCTTTAGGCATGAGACATTTTATGTGCATTTTAGAGACATCATCGACATCTATCTTCATCCTTCCTTCCTTCAATTCTTATCCAGAATGGGAATCATCTCTCCACTTGTAGTTGGTTTTGTTTCTTCCGAAAGGGAGACAAGTTGTTGTCGACATTGGATCTTTTTCTGTCTTCAGACACTTACCTTTTTTGCAGGTGATATCATCTTCTGGGGGGGCTATTTAGTCTCTCTCTATTTCCTATTGGGGCCATCTTTGTATTGCATCCAGCATGACTGTGCAATTTGGGGGTATTTGGGAGTCCTCCATCCTTCCCATCCTATCTCACATTCTTTCTTTTTATCTCCTTTTGGAGAGGGCTTGTCTCCACCGGTTTTCCCTTTCTTGGTTATGGGAGATTTTCTCAGATCTTCATGTACATGGCACCTAACATGCCCCCAGCTAACCCATCATCCTACATAATCTCACAGATTTCCCTAAGTTGAACTTATGGGTGGGGTGTTAGTGTAATTAAATTAATTATTACACTATCATAAGTTAACTTAGGTCTTGCATCATTTAGTCCTAGGTTTCTTTTTAATAAATCATTTAATAATGGGGCAATGTTCCCTTCCATTTTTGTAGGGATAATATTCCTTCTAGAAGATGAGTTTTCCTTTTAGAACTTATCTCAACATTTAATAATTTCCTAGATAGGGTTCACATGTTGTCACATGTTGTTAGATCATGACACATGTCAACATCTCATGCATCTTAGGTTTT
Source organism: Sequoia sempervirens (assembly GCA_007258455.2). NCBI lineage: Eukaryota > Viridiplantae > Streptophyta > Pinopsida > Cupressales > Cupressaceae > Sequoia > Sequoia sempervirens. The sequence goes on along the minus strand of VDFB02040458.1, from coordinate 40,068 downwards.
CTCTTTTACCTATATAATTAGGCATTTTGTTCATTTGTAACATATCAATATATGATCTAATGTTGTAGATCAATAGTAATCTCTCTTTGCAACCCTTAGTTGCAATACTTTATATGTGGTGTAATTTCTCTTGGCAAGATCCTTTGAAGTGTGCACAACTTCATTGGATGATTCAACATCCATTATTTCAACATGATATGTCAGTGTCCCCTTCTCAAAGGACATCTCTCTCGAGTACAGGATTGGCCTATCACACGCACCCTCAGAGGGCCGGACATAGGACCTGATAGAGGGTCATTTCGGAGCTTGACTCAGCTTCAGTTAGCAGAGTTTGATTAGTAGTCTTTCGTTTGGGCTCAATCGGAGACTTTTTGCAGAATTGCTATTTTTAGCAGTTCCTGGCAGGCAGCGTGGGACCCCTGCTATTTTTAGCAGTATGGCTTTGGCAGTATTCGAAATCACTTCAGAGTTCGTCAGCTTCAGACGGATCAGTCATCGGATGAGTATCGAGGAAGATATTAATATTTAATTGCATTAATTAAATATTAATCATTTAATGATTATAATATAAAGTTATAATATTAAATTATAACTTAAGTGATTTCTCATTGAGGGGTGCGCCATCATCAGAAGGGGCCTATTTGGCAATTAAATTATGATTTAAATATTTGGCTGAGGACTATGGAGAATTAAAAGAATTAAAAAGTCAAATATTAATTAAAACCCTATTCTTAAGGAAATCGCACTTTTCAGCATATTAGATGATTTGCCTTGGGTTTTGAGCCATTATGTGATTATTGAATTTTGAGAACTGATCAAATTGATCTGAGCAAGAGACTTTAGGGTTTCAAGTTCGAATTCCTCGGGGAACGAGCCATCTCCACTGGAAGCAATTCAGAGGGTGTGGAATATCACTTGATTTATTGCCAGCAGAGGTTTTCTCACTCAAAGGAAATCATTGATCTTCAAAGTTAATTCATTTACAGAGCTTCAACATATTTTATCATTCAGAAAGCATCTATTTACCTGGGCGCACCATATTCTGAGATCCAGACATTAACTAGCAAGGAGGCCGTACATTTATTAATTGCTGATCTGTACTCAGGCCGTACCAGCAGTACCAGGCCGTACCATCTTAAATAAGGCGTCTTTTCTCTTGGGCATAAATCGCTTGCATTGGGATCAACTGGTCATCTCCAGTATAGGCGTATACTTCTGGGGCATCATCAAAGATCATCTGTCAGAAGGAGAACAAGCCTATCATCTCAGCCGTACCAAATTTCTGTTCATCACAGCTTGCTGGTTACCAGGTTTTCTATCAATAAAAATTGTTATTCTTTTATTGCATGCTTCAAGATCTCATTGTATTGTTTCCAGTTGAGCAAATAAAGGAAACGCCTTCATTCTATATTGTATTTCCTATGCATATTGGTTACCTAGCATTTTTATTGAATTTATTATTAATTTCTATCAAAGCCGTATCATTCATTTATTGCATCAAAAACTCAAAAACAAGCAAAAAACCAAAAACGTCAGGAAAACCTAAAACTCGGGCCAATCAAGATCGTGGGGAAACTAGTTTTACAATCAAGAATTCTCCGAATCAAAACCAACTGTCCTTCTTCATCCAAAGGTGGTAACTATGATGAAGTAAACAACATTGTGTCCAAGTGCCTTCTTGAGGCGAGACATGTGGAAGACATTGTGTACTTTGGTTATTCGGTTGTAGCTCCAACTCATGTTACTGCTCCCACCTTTCTGATAACCTTCAACAGCCCATAGAAATGAGGTTTGAGCTTCTCAGCTCCACTCTTCTTGAGAGTAGACTGTCTGTAAGGCTGTAGTCTGAGATAAACCATATCTCCAACCTCAAAAGACCGCCCAACACGCCGCTGATCAGCATACATTTTCTGTTGATTCTGTGCAATCTGAAGATTGTTCTTCAATGATTTCATGATATCTTGACTCTGCTGCAACAAATCCTTGGCTTGAGGGGCTTTGCTATCACCAAACACCAAATCAGCAAAGCTAGGAGCTTCATAACCATAAAGAGCCAAGAAAGGTGACATCCTTATTGACATGTGAAAAGAAGAATTATAACAGTACTCGCCTATGTGAAGCCACTTCACCCATGCTCTTTGCTGCTCTGAAACATAGTTTCTCAAATAGCCTTCCAACCACTTGTTCACTATTTCAGTTTGTCCATCTGTTTGGGGGTGATAACTAGTGCTTGGAGTAAGCACAGTACCACTCATTCTAAAGACCTCTTGCCAAAAAGTGCTTAGGAACTTGCTATCCCTATAACTCACAATGTTTTTTGGCAACCCATGTAACCTAAACACCTCATGAAAACAGATCTGCAACTTGGGCTGCTGAAAAAGAGCTGGTAATGGCAAAGAAGTGAGCAAATTTTGTTAGTCTATCCACTACAACATAGATACAGTCCTTCCCTTGGACCTTGGGCAACCCCGTGATGAAGTCCATCAATATGTTTTCCCATTTTTGATTGGGAATAGGGAGAGGTTGCAGCAGACCAGCAAGTAGTGTATGCTCATTCTTGTTCATTTGACAAGTGGGACACTCTTGAATGTAGCGTTGAACTTCCCCTTTCAGCCCTTTCCAAGAAAATCTTTCCTGGATCTGCCTATATGTCTTGAAGAACCATTGATGACCAGCAAGCGGAATGTCATGAAATGTCAACAAAATCTTCTTTTTGAGCTTAGAATCAGCCACCAAAAAGATTCTACCCTTGTAGTGTATCAGCCCTTCAACCACCTTGTACCTTTCGTAATGAAAAGTACCCTCAATGATGCTGGTTGCAAACTGATTTTTGGCATAATCAGCAAGCAACATGTCCTTCCAATCAACAGTAAGCTCACACAATGAGCTCAAATGGGGTCTCCTAGATAGAGCATCAGCCACAATGTTGTTTTTTCCCTTGACATACTCAATGTCAAAATCATAAGCTTGAAGCTTACTCACCCACTTTTGTTGCCTCTCGTTCAGATCCTTCTGATGCATGAAGTGCTTGAGGCTATTGTGATCAGTTTTAACCACAAACTTGCTTCCCACCAAATACTGTCTGAACTTAGCTAATGCATGCATAATGGCAAGCATTTCCTTATCATAGATGGAGTAGGTCCTCTCAACACCTCTTAGTTTTCTGCTCTCAAACACAATGAGATGTTTGTCTTGCATCAAAACAGCCCCAACTCCTTCACCGGATGCATCACATTGTAGCTCAAAAGGCTTGGAAAAATCTGGAATAGCCAAAACCGGACAAGAGCTCATGATCCCCTTAAACTTATCAAAAGTAGTTTGAGCCTTTTTTGACCAACAAAAAGCCCCTTTTTTCGTGAGGTCAGTAAGAGGAGCAGCATTCTGTGAGTAGCCTTTCACAAATCTTCTGTAAAATCCACAAAGACCCAAGAACCCTTTCAAATGAGTCAAGTTCTTAGGAGGTGGCCAATCAACAACTGCCTTGATTTTTTCAGGATCAACCTTCACTCCCTCAGCACTGATTATGTGACCAAGGTAAAGTAGCTCCTCCAATCCAAATTCACATTTGGATTCTTTGGCAAACAAGCTCTTAGATTCTAGGATGCTAAGCACTTCCTCCAAGTGCTTGAGATGTTCTTCCCATGTCTTAATAAAATCGATGTTGTCAAAGAATAATACAAACTTCCTCAACCGCTCGAAGACTCGCTCATACAAGACCTGAAGGTAGCAGAGCATTAATGAACCTTAAAATGGCATGACTAGAAACTCAAGTGGCTAGCAGTGACATTTCTCCAAAGTCGTCTTCTCAACATCAGATCCTTTCATCCACCGGTAGTATCCCGACCAACGCATCTTTGAAAAGAACTTTATTCCATGTAGCTCATCAATGAGCTCATCTATCCTCGGAATGGGGTATCGATTTTTTATGGTGCTTTGATTCAAAGCACGATAGTCCACACACATGCGGATGGTACCATCCTTCTTCTTCACAAGAGCAATTGCTGAAGTGAAGGGACTCTTGCTTGGACGAATGAAGCCCATCTCCAAGAGTTCCTGGATGTTTTTCTCAATCTCGTCCTTCTGCTTCTTAGGGTACCGATATGGAGTTGTAATAAGGTTTAGCTCCTTCCTTGAGCTCTATGACATGCTCTGAACCCCGTTCAAAAGGTGGTCTAGGTGGTAAATCAGCAAACACCTTGCTCTTCTTTGTGAGTAAAGACTAAATATCAGGAGGATAGTCTCTCTTTGTTTCAACCGGACTAGCAGGAAGAATCATACATTCTACAGCCCACTCAGCTTGATCATGACGAATCAGCCTTGCCATTCTCTTGAATGACACAATCCGAGGACCACCATTGGACATTCCTCTTAGCACTACCTTCTTCCCATCGGATTGAAACTTGAGCTCCATGGTTTGCAGATTTAGAGAGATCTCTCCAAGTGAACGCAGCCATTGAATGCCTAGAACTTCATCCGTATCTCCAATGTTGACTACATAGAAGTCGTCCTTGACTTCATAGTTTCCCAATTGCATAGTCATGTTTGAGATCTTCTTGGTGCATGAGATGTGAAACCCATCAGCAACCATAACCTTGAAGCCTTCAAACTCTTCTGTTTGCAACCCCTTCTTTGCCACTACAACTTCATCAATGAAGTTATGCGTTGCTCTAGTGTCAATCAAAGCAACTATTCGCTGCCCCTTAATCATCCCTCGAACTTTGAAGGATTCATTCTTTTGAAAGCTCGAAAGTTGAGCCAAAGTACCTCCACTTCCCTTTTCATCTTCGGACTCTTCTGGAGCTCTTTCCACTTCGCTGTCATCAAAATCAGACTGCTGGTCTGAAAAATCAGAATTACTTTCTCCAGATGAATAGTATTCAATTTGATGAAATTTGACTCCTTTTGGGCAAATATGGTCTTGGGACCATTTTTCTCTACACCGGAAACATAACCCTTTCTTCTGAGTTCGTTAAGTGTCTCTGGATCCAATCTTGTGACATGAGGTTTATGCTGTTTGAACTCCTTATGCTGAGGTCTTTTCCCTTTATCCCTTTTGTGAAAAGATGGCTTGGGTTGAAACTTTGCTTTAGGAGCAGCCCATTCCATGTTTCTTGCTTTCTTCATTGCCTCCTGTAGGGAGGGTGGATCAAAAGCTTTAATTCAACTCTTGAGTGGCTCCATCAATCCTTCATTGAATAGGATCACCAAACGCCTCTCAGTGATTCCTGTGACCATGACTGAAAGTCTCTAAAATTCAGCTATGTAGGCATCAACTGTGCCATATTGCCTAAGCTGTGCCAATTCTCTGAAATGCACTTCAGGATCTTTTTTCTCAAATCTCTCTATGAGCCTATTGGTGAACTCATCATAGGTAGTGATAGACCTATGACCCAAGGTGACTAGGCCATGGTACCACCACTCGTGCGCCACCCCATCTAGGTGTAGCGTAGTGAACTTAATCGCCTCCTCTTCCGCCATGGGTCTAAGAGCTAGATAGTTGTCTAACTTCTATATCCAAGCTCTGGCTGAACTGTTCTCACTCCCATCAAAATGTGGAAGCATGACCTTGTTGATAGCTTGATGCAAATCTCCATGTACTGTTGTTTTTCTTTGTTCATAATGTCTTCCTTGTCCTCTATTCTTCCTTTTATGATCCATAGAATCATTGTAAGACATATCTATCTTAATTTCATCAGGTAGAGAATCATACTCAGCACGGCCGAGTCTCAACTATTCCACAAATGAAGTATTTTCTTCTGGATCAGGTTGAGAGTTTACTGGTGCCAAGAAGGTGGGTTTGAATGGCCTGGAAGAAATGTATGTGTTGTTTGAAGCAGGCTGAGCAGCATGTCCATCATGCTGGTTGGTGGCACTGTGTTCTCCTTTATGTCCTGGGTTGCTTTGTGGAGTTGTGTTCTGGCCCACTTTCCCCATCATGAGAGATACCATATCCATTAAGGCATCCATCTTCCTTTCAAATCTCTTCCCCGGACTTATCGATCTTTCTCTTCCCTTCCCACTATCTTCTCTGTTACCACCCGATGTTCTCTCATTATCCCCCATTTCTGTTTCCTGAGAAGACTCCCAATGAGCCCTCAAAACCTCTGATGCTGTTTGACCTTCTGGAGCGTGATGCCACTGAAACTGATTTGCAGCCTTCTTGTCTTCCCTTGCTAAGTATCTCTTTTCTCTGTCACTCATAGACGGTTTGTTTCACTGGATGGCAGGATGCGTGGCTTTGATACCACTGAAATATACTGAACCAATTTGTTTTTGTTTTTCAATTGCAAATTACAATCAACATGCACCCATTAAGGTTAGCTCTAAACCAAAATGATGCTGAAAGCAACTCTAACCAGAATGTACACCAGGATCCCGATGTGGGCAAGGTGTGAGCATTGGTGAGAGGATCTGAATGCAGAAGCAGAGCTGGGAAGGAACTCTAACCAAGAATGGCGCCAAGTGATGGCGAGCATATGGTCAGAGGATCTTAATGAAATGCTGATACAAAGAACTCTAACCAAGATATGCGTCGGAGAATGACGAGCATGTGGTTAGAGGGTCTTAATATAATGCGGAAGCAAAGAACTCTAACCAAGAAATGCGTCGGAGAACGACGAGCATGTGGTCAAAGAATCCCTACCAACTATTATACTGATGTAACTCGACGTCAAGAATGTGCTTTCCAACCCGAGATGGAATTGGAGCTACCATATGACGGAGATGCTAAGTATTACAATGCAATTAAGGAAAATAAGTGAGAAGGCTGACAGTACTACTGTTCAGCTTACAACATGATAGAGAATGCCTTGATATGAGCATGAATCAAGAGTTTAATAGTGCTGCAACAATATAATGAATCTCCTTCACTGGATAATAAAGCTTAGATCAGAAACTCCACTATAAAGACCAACTTGACAATCTGATTTATGACAGTCCTGTTTTTCACATGCATGAACAGCAGCCCTAAAACTCACTATTTTGCTCACAACTCACTCCAAACTCACTCAAATTTCACGAGACAAAATGCATAATGATCCTAGGATGATGGCGCCCAAGATTGAATCACAAAACTAACCCAAAAGACCTCATTTAATTTATGCACGAATTTCAAGGCAGTCTAAAAAGGTACGGCCCTCAAGGAAGGGCGATTTGCTTTTAAAAATTCAATACATCATCAAAAAATCTGCAAGTTAGAGGAAAGGGTCGCCCCTCACAGACAAAGAGATAAAGGCAATACCCAGAATGATTCTTTTTGTATTTTTTGACTTGTGATTAAAAACAACAATCAGCTATAAAGAAGATGCAATTCCAGAATCTCACTAATATGCATAAAACTGAACTACAAAGCCACACACTGACTACAATGCAGAAATCTCACTACAAATCACTCAAACTACAACTACCTCATCACTAGTCGCTATCTCTCAAGCAAGAAGCAATGCCAAGCTAGGAGGCTTACATTCCTCGAAGCAGTCCCAAAACCAATCCGGCAGCATAACATTCCTGTAGACAAAAGATAACCAAATGAAGAGAAGGAACCTCCTTTTATAGACTGAAGAGAAGATTCCAGAGGCTTCTAGAAAGTGCGCCCTAATTCCAAGCCGCTTTTAGGTTTAATCTTTGACCAAAACCTTTCTTCAAAATGGCGTACCCTTCTTGAGAGATAAAAATCCCTTTTTTAAATAAAATATAAACTCCTTCAAGTAGGCGTCCATTTTCCCTTGAGCAAATATAAACTTTTAGAAATATAAAAATATTTCCTTTATGAGAAAATACCCCTCAAAGTCCCCTTCTTTAAAAACAACTTTTAAGTTATAACACTAGGCCAAGGGGTACTTTTAAAATAAAACATTTTGACTTAAAATAACTTATTTCTCCAAAATGAACCCTTTAAGCCAAAAATGAGAATTACCCAATGAACTGCCAGAAGAGGAAAGTTGATTGAGCTGATGCTGACTGGACCACTGCTAAAAATAGAATTTACTAAAAATAGTAAATTCCTGAAGGTGCTCGGAATGCCAAGAAAAACACATCACCGCGAAGCTCACGGAAAACCCAGAAGGAAACCACAGTTCAATCACCAATGCACGAGCAATAGCAACCTCCAAACATGAAACCCTAATTTCACCCCGAGTAGCCTACGGGTCTCCGTACAGGGCTACCATCAACCGGAAAGATCACCGAGAAGGGGACACATTACAAATTGAGAAGCATTTTTCAACCACGTCTGGTTTTAGGCTGCAAATCGCTCTACCATCTATCGACTGAATCTCTTGAGTTGCCGGATTGTAATGCTTGATGCAAACAATTACGAATTCCAGACTCTGCACTAAAATAGGAATAGATGCTGCTGCAAGTAATCCGAAGTGACCAAGGTGCCTGACTGCAATGTTGCCTGCATTTTCTAATGGTTGCAAGTTGAATACTGGTTTGATGTGGTTCAAGTCAGTCTCAGTTGTTTTGATGAAGTCGTGATAGAGAGCTGATTTGGTCTTGTACTCGAGGGGAGTGTACTCCATATTGAAAACCTTGAAGAATGACTATAAACTCGCCTATGTTCAAACAAGTTTTGCACAACTGTCTAAATTTAGCCTGCTAGTTTTTCTTGGACGAATTTTTTAAATTTTTTCTGAGATATGGGTTTTGTTCAAAATTTCGTTACAAGAAGACCCAGATCGCCCGTTTTTGAAAATTTTGAGTTTTGACCGAAAAAACAGCAAACCCTAATTTCTTCAGATTTTCTTGAAAAAAGCTGGCATCTGGGTTTTGTTCTGAAGAATGTTTTAAAAGGACCCAAATGATCAAATCTTGAAAATTTTGATGACTCTTTGGACATGCATGAAAAAGCAGCTGCTGCAACTTGAAAAATTTCTTCAAAAATTGTTTAGAATCATGAGTTGAGACAACCCAAATCACTAAAAATTGAAAACCTTGAGCTCCTTCAAAAATTTGATCTTCTGGATGAAAAAAAGCATGAAAAAGCAGGCTCCTTTGTTGCTGGTCTGAAAATTTATGAAGAACTTGAAAAATCAGCAAGCTTGGGCTCTCAAATCTTGAAAAGAAAAATTCTTTCGTTGCTGCTCCTCTCTAACTTGGGCGCCACTTGCAAGAAAATATGAAAAATGAAAGACAAGAACTCCTTAAATAAATTTGAGGATGAGAAAATTTGCTTTCTTTTTCGCTTTCACTCCTCAAACCCCAGCCTGAGTTTGTTCATTGAACTTAGACGTTTTCTTCTCCATGAAATTTTGAAAAATTGGCTAAGGCATGGCTTCTTGGGCACCCTTCTTGGCTGGAGGCACCTATCTTCTCCCGACTTAGTCATTTTTTCGAGAATTTCAACTTTTGCTTGTTTCTAGACCCCAGTTTCAATGTGATTTCCGGCTTCCAGATTGATCCTACAGACGAGCTGAATGTTTCATGGCGGAGCTTGATCGAATCTGGTGAGATTGTTCTGGAGGCAACTTTGACTAAAATCTTCATTTTGACCTTCAAAATCATGGGCGCCCTTCTCCTCTTTGGGGCCCAACTTTACCAGTGTTAGTCATTTTTCAGTTCCCCAAGTTTTGCTTATTTCCCTTTGATCTTCTAATGAATCCTCAATTCCAGGAGCTAGATTGATTCGATCTGGCTATCAGATTCACTAGATAGCTGGGAAGAATCTGAAGAGTGTCTCTTGGGAGTGATGTCTCCAGTTGATTTGAGGCCTAAAAAGCTTGGGTGCCCTTGGCTAGCTGGGGCGCCCAACTCTTCTAGAGTTAGAATTTTTATTGAATCTTTCATCCTTGCTTTTGGCTTTTGATATTTTCCATGGTTTTATCCCTTTGATCCTCTATTTGATGACTGCCAACTCTGATTGATGTGCTGATGATTGCGTTGGAGAGCTCGATCAAAACTGAGGAAGTCATGCTGGAGGTGTCACTGTGAATTCATCCATTTAGGCCTCCAAAAGTTTGGGCACCTATCTCCCTTTGGAGCGCCAACCTCCGATTTGGCCATTTTTACTTGATTTTCAACCTTCAAAGCTTTGAATCTTCATGTTACAGCTTCAGTTTGATCTGGATTTGTCGGTGATTGACAACTCTGATGATCTGATGAAGACATTCACTATGAAGCTGCTTGAATAGATTGAGCATATTTGCAAACCCTAACTGCTGGATTTGGGCCTCCAAAAGGTTGGGCGCCCCTAGACACCTGGGGTGCCCAGAGTTCCCAGACTTAAAATATTTTCTGTTATTTTCATGGTTTGCATTCCGCCACTTTGTCATAACTCCTTCGATCAATCTGAGTTTCAAGCTGATTGGTTGATCTGATGATTCGTGTTGGGCTCACTGCGGAGCTAAGAAGATTTTGAACAACATTGCCCAGGAGCACAAACCCTCATCTCACCATTTGATGCCTTAAAAGTTGGGCGCCTATCTCCTCTAGACACGCCCATGGCTTCCAGACTAAGTTTTTATTTTGTAGTTTTCGCCTTCCTTTCCTCGTTCAACGTGCTTACCTTTGCTCTGCTTGCTGGAAACTGAAAATTGACTAAGGCATGAAGGTTTGGCCAGACTAGCTTTGCTTGGAGCCTCCAGTGTTAGCCAAAATTTTACATTTTTCAACTTTTCTCCATTTTCATTCTCATGCACGTCCAGTGTTTGAATGTTTGAATCTGACACCTGGCAGCTGACTGACCTCCATTGATGACTCCGGAGCTCCAAAAATGCTTTCTGAAATTGAAAAAGCAAAATGGACCCACTAGGGCAAAATTGATCGTCTGGTGATTCTGACTGCACTAGCCTAATGAGGAAGTATTTTGAGCCAATCAAAATCAGTTTGAACCCTAATAGCCAAACTTTATATTTTTAGAAAATTTTGCTAGCATCCTTTTCGAAAGAAACCCAAAAAAACCTAGAAAAAGTTACTATTTTTGGAAAGTTTCTAAAAATAGCAATTTTCCTAAAAAGTAGGGATGAAAACCTGAGATCTGAGTTTTGTAGATTTGGTCGCTCTGAGCCGACCCAGATCGTTAGATTTTGAAAATTTCAAGTTTTTTCCCCTCATGCAAGACATGCAAACCCCAATTTTGACATTTTTTGACAGATTTGACAAGACTTTTACTTATTTCTTCAAAATGCCTAAGTGTAGCAAATTTTTTTATTTGGGGTACAACACAAATAGTGCCTTCAAAATCCCTCTTTGCATTATCATAAGCTTTGATAATTGATAGTAATCACTTGAGGGTCCAAATCTGCTTGAGTATATTCCACTTGCTTTATGAACTTTAATGTACAAAGATTCATGGAAAAACCATTATCCAACAAGACTCATTTCACCTTGTATTTAGCAATGAAGACTTCAATGTGCAATGGACGATTATGAGATGGATCAATGGGTGGCATGTCATTTTGGTTGAAGGCTAATTGATAGGTGGATGAGAGATGCCCTACTAAGGCTTGGAATTGTGTAGGATCAATATCTATAGGGACATGGGCATCCTGTAAAGCTTTGGTTAGGATCTCCCGATGGATAGTGGGTGACTTTATGAGAGATTTGATGGCATGGATAGCTCACATCCTAAGGGAGATGAATGAACAATGGAATGTGGTAGATCCAATCAACCTTTTGTAGAAGGAAGTAACTCAATTAATGGCAAGGTTTCAATGAACTCACCCACAAAGAAATTCAGAGCCAAATTTTTACAAAGAGAAGAGGCAGACCCCTTTGAGGGAGAACAACTCATACCACCACGACAAGAGGTCGAAATGGCAAGGTATCATTTTGAATATAATTCCTTAAACCCAACCATTCAATGTGACATATCTTTCATTGAGTATTATGAGATGAAAACAAGAAATGGGCATTGGAGGAGAAGGTATCAAGAGCAGCCACAAGACATTACTACAAAGCGAATCATTGGGTAGGAACAATAGGGACCCAACATGCAAGATCCTTTGTTAGAATAAGATGTTTTATTGGTTTCTAATGATCGTATGTGTCAAAAAAAGTTCGACGAAGTAAACCACTTGTTGAGCGAGGAGAGTCCAAGATGAAGGAAGATATGCCAATCATGCAAGATCTTTTGAGCTTTCAAGTGATGAGCCATTGGTTAATTTTCCAAGTAGCATTGCAGGAAGATATGCATTTGAGAGGAACATACCTAACCCTAATTCAGGGGTTTTGAGTCACAAAAATGGAGGTGTTGAGGATATCTCAACAAATTTGTTTTCAAAAAATAAGGATGAGCATTTTGTTTGCATCCAAAGGTACGAAGATGTTTCAGATTCATTGCTTCCTATGTCATTCAAAAATCCTTGTCATCATGGAAAGCATGCAAAAAAAGGTGATAGAATAAGAGATACAACTTGCAGTATAGGGCATGTGGACTCCTTGTTTCAAGTTTCAAATTGTCCTTATCCAAGTGATCCCTTGAGGGTGAAATAGGATAGACGCATTGGTGCTACTTCTAAGTTCTCCAATTCTTGCATTTGGAATGAAAGGAGGTTTATGAGAGATCACATAGGGTTTGTTGTGCATTATAACCTCATTGTGAAGGAACAATGCCCACAATTTGTAGATCACGCGTGGGAACCAAGCACCACAATTGAAGACAAGATCGTGGGCGATAGCCAAATGGAGATAGTTACCTTGGGGAGCACCTTGGGGAGCTTGATGCTAGAGGAAGGTATTTATAATGTTCAAAATTTTGTAACTTAGTTTGGTATGGTGTTTTGGGTATCAAGCTACAAGCAAGCTGAAGGGCTCATGAAGAATGATACATTGCAGGTCTCGAGCATCATGGAAGCAAAACCATTGGTCACCACATTGGGTGAACATGGGATATGTAAAAACATGGAACTTGCAATGGATGCATTCTATGAGAAGGTTCACTATGATATTAAAACCTAAAAGTGATGAGGTAGTGCTTCAAGGCATCAAAGGGGAAACTCCAAAATTTGTTATGGTAAAGAGAATGGTATGCCAATTGGCCATGACCACCACCTCATCCAAATGTGAGTCGTCTTTTGATGATTATACTTGAACCAGTTTTGTAACATGCCAATTGTTCTATGTTGGCGTTACAATTGGCACCTCTGGAGTGCGTATTGGCAATAGATAGCTATGCACAGTATTAACTGCTCTTCAAATTAGGAGGGGAAGCTCCCTCTTTTGCTGATATGAGTAAAAGTAAAATATTCTAAAATCCTATCTTTTCGATTCAGCTGATAGAGACACAAGGTTAAGAAACCAAACACATTGTAGCTAAGGTTTTCTCTGGTTTTGCAGATTCTTATCTACAACTAGGCTAACACTAAAACTATCCTATTTCCTCAAGAAAATCAAAGCATGAGGACTTAGGAGCAAGTGGGAATGTTAGATGATAAACTTTATATCAGGATATCCAAGGAGGAGGAACCCCTATCCGAGGCGTAGGCTGAAATGAAGGTTATTGGAAACAACATCAAACGACAAGCTAGTTCTCAGGATTCCCAAGGAGGAGGAACCCCTATCTGAGGTGTAGGCTGAAAGTAACTTACTGAAAACAACACTTAAACGACAATCTTTCTTTCTAAATTCCCAAGGAGGAGGAACCCCTATCCGAGGTGTAGATATGAAAGAAAAACTATTAATAACATCAAACGATAAACTTTATTTCTAAATTCCCGAGGAGGAACCCCTATTCGAGGTGTAGATATGAAACAAGCTTATTAAAAACAAATAAATCTGGGACAACAAATTGCATGAAGGACCTATCACACAAATGAACGATCAAACCAGCTTTATATTAACAAAGTGAACCAATACAAAATAGCAATATTGCATGGCAAGGTGGGCACAACAATTTGTTGTCACATCAAAAGTTGAAATACAATGAGCAAGAATGCTCTTATTTATAGAACCTCAAAGGAGTAGTGAACCCTAAAATCTCCTTGAGTTAACATCAGTCTTGCAAGCATGCAAGATTTATTCTTAAACCTAAATGTATGCAACTTAACAGTTAATTGGAAAAACTACTTCAGTTAATTGATTCTAAACTAAACTAATTGGACCTTGCAACACGCAAGTCCTTATTGATATGAAAGTCAACTGATAACCAACCTCAATTAATTGAAATTGAAAACTATATGAGAACTCCATATGTACATAGGTATCTCCAAAATAGACATGCAATGAGATGTGGATCAGCGAGTTAACTCAGAAAGAAGCATCAAGTTAAGTGTTGTGTCTAATGTCTATCCTGGAAAGGTGGGACGCCCTGATCTGTAGTTCATTGGCTGCTATCTTGAGCATTTAACCCCTCCACGAGGTTGTTGATTGTGTCACCATGTGGAGCACTGATACTCCTCTGAAGTACTCGGTGTCTCCTCAACATCTCTTCACCGTCTGTGATGTAACTCTGCAGTTCTCCTCCAATTCTGGCCACCTCATCAAATAATGCTGACATGATTGTAAGTTGATCCAACTTATAGCCAATTGAATCTCCACTGAAAATACCGTGAATGAGTATCTTTGACTCCGATTGTGTGTTGGCGAGCTCAATGTACTCACCACCCTCACGCCGATATTGGAAAGGGACTCGTGACATGAAAGTTCTCACGAACTTGATAGTACTTGTGACCTTTTCTCTGCTCTTGGCCAACTCTACAAAAATTGTTTCATGTATTTTTACCTTGAAGATTAATTGTTCTCTCCAAGCAAAAATAGCTTCCTTATCCTCTTTTGCAGTGACTGAATCATATGCCGTCCTTAGGTGAGAGACCGTGATCTCATTCCATGGTTTGTCAACCGCTAAGTCTCGCTCCGAATTCTGAATCTCTGTTCGAAGTTCGTGGGCATTGTACCTCAATTGGTACAACTTTGAAAGTATGAAGCGGCCCCTTGTGATGAACTCCTCTTCCTAGTCTTTCAGGCGCTTCCCGTATACAACCAGCTGATTTAGCTGATTTTGTTCTACTGGTAACTCTAACATCTATGGGAGTAAGGCGGTGACATTCTCAGTGCTGTGCATAAGGTTTGAGATATACTGGCGAAGTTGTTGGTTTTCAGCTTTGAGGATTGCTTTATCTTCTCCATCCTTTAGTACTCTCTCCTTTATGCTTTCCGTTGCAACCTCGAGGAAATCAACATCTGCTTGGCGTGTACTTCTACCAAGGTTGACCTTTATCAAGGTGAAGTCATCAACTTCTACCTCGTCCAAGTTTTTATCCTCTAGCGGTGCAGTTGTCTCAATTATGATTTCCTTGTCAGCATTCCTTTCCACATGGACTTGCTTCTTTATCTTTTTATTTGGCGTGTCTTGATAGACATGATCAAAATCTGAGAAGTCCAATTTATGGGCTGCCTCCTCTTCCTACCCAGCTAATTCTCAAGCCAAGATGAGTCTCGACTAATCTCACTAGAAGGATTGGTGCTAGTCATAGGAACTCCTGATGAGTGGGAATGTGTGGAAGCACTACTACGTGGTGGCGAGTTTAGCTCCAAGTTGATGTGAACTGGAGACTGCTGTGTTGGTGATGAAATGGGAGGCTCTACCTCTGTTTCTAGCATGCTCTCAACTGTATCTGTGGCAATCTCCACATGTTCTTGCTGGTCCAAATCAACAACTGCTGCTTTTCCCTTTGAATGCCCAAACATTTTGCTTCCCTTGGTTGGATTACTCCATTTCTTCTGTCTGGGCTTTGTCCTTGACGTGGAAGGCAGTGAAGTAACCATTGGTGGTGGCTCTGTGTTTGGCATGGCTACCCTCGTCTTCTTGCTATCCAAGTAGAGTATGCTGTTTCTGACAACCCTGCTTGATCTCTCCTTAACAGATGTGCATTCCTTGGTGAACCAATCAACAATTGGAAGCGACTGCATGTCAACTAGTTTTGTGAAGAATTGAGGGTGTGACATCCCCATCATCATTTGACAATCCTTCCACATCCTCTGACATGAAAATAGAAAACTGTGAAAGGGTGAACCTGCTGTAACTGCATCGACGCACCTCGAACTCGTCCTCATAGTTGAACCAATAGTCATCCATAGAAGGCTTGTGAGAAGAACGACCTCCAAGGCGTGTTGAGAAGTGACCCCAAGGGTCATATGAGTCTCTCTCAACGAGATACTTAAGATTAAGTCTCGATAACTCATGGCCCATGGCCTTGGTGTCAAATGCCGACTTACACTTGTAAATCCCCATCTGTAGTGGAAAAGTGGTAGCTGGCTTGCATTTATTGTGCAGATAGGAGTGAACATCATACAATTGCCGTAGAAATTCCATGAACACCACCTTATCCGAAGGATAATGGGGTAGCATGGTTGGATGACCTGCGTATCCGTACACGCGGATGTAGGTAAAAGTAAGGAACCGGATGAACCAATCCGCCCATTCTACCATTGCTGATTTGGCTTCCGCTGAGATACGTACATGTAACTCCCGATCAAGATTCCTTACTGTGTACATCAAAAATGATTCCTGCACTCGCTTGAAGTGTCGCTCGGACTGTGTGAACTCAAGCTGTGCGTAATATTGATGAACTTTTTGTACACTTAGAATCCCCATAGTGTTCAACCCTCTAAATTGGCCTTGGAAGGCTATTAGATACACGAGGTACGAACACATATGGAACTCGTGAGCAACCAAGAAGCCGGTCATTTGTCTGTGGAGAACGTTGCTGATCAGAGAGGCCTAGTCCTAATGCTCCTTTCTGTTGATGAGTTGAGCCATGATATAATACATCCAAGGATGGAATTTATTGGCATCCGCTTGACCGGAAACACGGTTAAGAAGGGTAATCATAACCGCATATTCATCTTTGAACTCTCCACGACCCACATTCTTTGGCAAGTTAACTTTCTTCTGTTTAAGCCATCTCTCTGCAATTCTCCTCTGACATTTCTCCTTATCAACATTGAATGCCTTCTCACATTGTTCCATGGTAATGACCAAATTATTCGGATTTGGAGGAATACCGAATCACTTCTTAATGTCGGCCTGATACTGCATATCACTCGTCCATCCATTGATTGAATTTCTCGAGTAGTAGAGTTGTAATGCTTTACACAAGACATTATGAATTCTATACACCGTACTGTGATGGGAAGTGAAGCCGCCTATAGCAATCCGGATTCCTCGATGTTTTGAAGTGTGATCTGGTTCATTTCTAAAGCGTTCAAATCAACCTATGGATTAATATGAGGCGACAGGATATTTTTAGGTGGTGTTGAATTCCATGGTTGTAAGGCGGCTTATATTTGTTTTATGTGAACTTTGAATGGTGGTAGCTTAAATTTAATGAAAATTTATCTGCGTTGAATGTGTCTATGGGTTGTGTAAACGGCAGAGGCACGATTCTTATTTTGGTGACGTCTTTAATCTCCGTTAGGAGTATTATTGAGACGTGCCTTAGTATATTCGAGGCGATTCTTTTTGTAACATTTTGTGAATGCATCTCTATCATTGACGGTTTCTATTGCAGGCATTGTGATTCTTTAAACGTGATGAAGACTTTTGTGAATCGCACAATTGATCAATATGCTACAAGGTCGTGCTTATTTTTAGATTGTGTTATGAGACTTTTTCCTCGTGGAAGAAAAAAGAAAAAAAGAGAATAAAAATAAAATAAGAACTAATGTAATAGTTCAAGAAAGAACATGTAATAAAATAATAATTGAAGTTTTCACTGGATGTTGTAATGTAATTATTTTCGAAAGGGTGCGTAGGTTGGAACTACCCTTTCTGTTGTATAAAAACCCGTGAAAACTAAATAATGGGGATGGACAGGAAAGAAAAGAGAAAAGCAAGTACAACACATTGCGGGAATCGGGTTCCAGGTTAGCAGGCTGTGAGTAGGATGGAGAAGGGGCACTCCTATAGTGTGTGTCCAACCTGGGGTACAAGTGCGTGCACTCAGGATGGTCCTGTCTAGGGCATGGTTTTGTGGCCCGAGTGTTGAGCATTGTTCTGGTGGAACCAACACTCATGTAGAGTGGCAAAGTACGCTTTCATCCCAGATTGCTCACAGACGGAAGAGGCTGAACCAGGGTCCATTCCAACAATAGTTGGGATTTCTTCTCCACATTTCAAAAGATAAGTATTACTGCCTGATAAATTATTTGAGCAATAAAATTGTTTTAAATACCTTGAGTTTATTGAATTAATAATTTATTTATGGCATGATTGAATGTATTTGAATGCAATTGTTGATTAATTTATTCAATTAATTTCAAACTATTCAATTGGGAATTAAATATTATATTAAAATTTGTGCATAGAAGTTTTTGGAATTAATTTGTGAAATCAATTTAATCATTGCATTTTCAATTTGGGAATTAGTCCCGTTTCAGATTGCCAGATTTATTGTATGGGGCTCGATGTATTTCTGTGCAGTGCTTATTATATGTGTTTTGAAAATGATAGCAAAAAGAGGTTACAGGGATGTTTTATTGTTTCACTAAAAAAAGCATTGGCTGTAGTATCATGAAGAAGAGTCCGTGATAGAGATTTTGAATTGGAAATTATTTATTTTGTAATGCCCAGTATTCTGAGCAGCTTTATTCCAATATGACGCCTTCAGTTATTGCGACGGCTACAGGGGCGTGAGTGTGGGTGAAGTTGAAACAAAAGTGTTTATTTTAAAAACTATGATATCGCCTTAAGTGTAAAAAAAACATTTTGTTTTTATTCAAAATCGCACTCATTAAAATGATTCGTGGTCTTTTAAAAAAAAACTTCATTTGATTCAAATGTTTGAGGATTCGAGAAAATGTTTATGAGTTGAAATAAACGGAAGTATGAAGGAGGTTCTCGTCACTATTCTTGGTGATTTGGTGTGTTGCAAACTATACTCATGGAATTTATTTTTAAAGTTTGTGTTGCCTCTTTATGAGTAGTCATGCGTTTACTCTCATTGACGGCTTATATCTAGTGAGGCGTTTCTTTTGAATCTGATTTCTGTGCATATGAAGTATCCCTTTGCTGCATTGGCTTTTATAATATCTGACAGATCTATCATGTGGGGTGGCTTCTGAATTGATTGTGGGTCTCCATTCCTTCATTTGTGTGTGGGCTATATGGTGCTGAGTGTCTAAAAAAAAAATCTAATTGGTGCTGTTTACTATCTGTGTAATGGATATTTTGAATATTGGTGTCGGGTCGTAAAATCAGAAAGGTGAATACGATGCACTGCAGGTCTGAGTATTGAGCTTTGTGAAGCCTGTGTTGGAGATTTTTAAGTTCTAGTGTTTGGTTGCCTTTTTATGAGTAGTCATGCGTCTACTTCTCACTGACGGTTTCATCATCTTATGAATCTAGTGAGGCGTTTCTTTTGAGAACTCTGATTTCTGTGTCCAATCATCATGGAGTATACCTACTTGCTGCATTCAGGCTTTGCTAGATAACTTATCTGACAGATTTCTATCATGTGGGGTTGGCTTCTGAAGTTGATTGTGGGTCTCCATTCCATTGCATTTGTGTGTGGGCTTATTCGATTTGGTGCTGAGTGCATCTAAAATGAAATGTTAAATGCTAACTGCTGTTGGTCAGCTGTTTATTATCTTGTGTAATGGATAGTTCTTTTGAATTTATTAAGAGGATGTCTGGTCTGTAAAATCAGAATCTAGGTGAATACGATGCACTGTAAATACAGGTCATTGGATTTTATGCATTGAGCTTTGTGAAGCCTGTGATTTGGAGATTTCTTATTATTGCCTTTCTTCTAGTGCTTATGGTGTATGTAAAAAGGGGATGTGATAAATAAAGATTATTTTGTTAGTGAGGAGTTTTAGTGCTTTTCAGGGAAACTTTGTCATTTACATCTGGCTGCATTTTGGTTTGGGATTTTGAATGAAGATTGGAGCCGTGTGAAGTGAGTAATGAGTGTGTCTAATTGCTGAGGAAGAGGTGAAGTCATGTTGTAGATATTTGATGTCTTCGATGGAAAATGTGTGAAGTATTGTCTAGAGGTGTGCTCAGATTTCATGCATGAATCTTGTGTCTGAGTATTGTGAAGTTAGAGTTTTGTTCAGTCAAATCAGTTGCTGCAAATTTCTGAGTTTGGACAACTTTTATACAAGTTTGGTGTAATGTCCCCTTTTCTAGCTCGCATGGTTTGATGATGTCGTTAGCTTGTTTCTCCTTGGTCCTGTAGGCTAACTAGGGCTTTTAAGGAATCTTGAGGATTTTTGGCCTAGGCAATTTTTGTTGCAGGTCAATCCAGGGCGTCTGGAGGTAGTTTTGGTATACTTACTATTTTTAGTAAGTCATTAATGCTATTAATAGTAATTCATCAGGTGGGTCGGGGTCTCTAGTGATAGTGCCTTTTCAATGGAAGATTGGTTCTTATCGTCAGATGATTTCAGTTCCATTGGTATAATTTGCCTCCACATTAATAAAGTTTAAATTATAAAGTTAAATCCAATTATTTAACTTTATTAATGTGAGCCTAAAGTTAAGTGGGAAAATGAATAGTAAAAGGGGCCCCTTATTTTAAAAAACATGAGACATCAAAAAGGCAAAAAAGGAAGTTTATGTTTTATCCCACATTGGTTAAAAGGGTGAATGAGCTCTTATGAGAAGTTTATAAAAGTGTTGCAAGGGCTCACTTTCAGCATGCTCGGTTTATGCTTGATTATTATATTCTCTTGGAGAATTTTGGGAAGCTTTGGCTTTCAACAGGTTTGAGGACGGAAACCCTCGAGCTTGGAGGCAGTGGATAAAGATATTACTCAACTTTGTGCTTCAGATTCATACTGCTTGTTATCCAATCCGAAGTTCTGTGGTTGATTGGGTATTTCTATTGTTATTCTACTGAAGATTTGAAGGCAATATTCATATGTAATTTCAGATCTTTGTTCTAAAACTGTTTACTTTGAAATTTGTTTGCGAGTTATTGGATAAATAGAAATCAGTTTGCATATTGTTTGTTAAACTTTCTGTGGAACATTTGGGAAAAATCAGGGCAAATATCCATAGGGGATGTTTCATCAGAGCTAAAAATTCTGCCAGCCTGTGAGGTTTTTATGAGTGACAGAAACAGATTTGTAGAAGTTTGAGGACAAGATTGGAGGTATTGTATGAAAGGGTTTATTTTTCAGAGTCTTTGCAATTTTCAGACCCAAACATAAGTCAAAATCAGGAAGAGACAAAATTTAGAAAAGACAAAATACCTTTAAGACAGCTCATCGGGTCCTGCTTAGTTTCCTACTTCATATTGCTTAAGGCGGTTATATCAAAGGAGATGGGCCTTTGAGATTTCATACGATTTTTGCTGAAGAGACCTGCTTGCTACAGACAAACTTTATAAAGCAACTGCTATTCTATTTTACAAACATCAGGGAGAATAAGACAAACGGTGACAAAAAGAAAGGAATCACTTTCAGACCTATTGGGACCTCTTTGTTTGGGTGCTGGGTCATCTGACTAAAGACAAATCATATTGATTAAGTTGGAGGATGACTTATTGGCAAAAGAGTTCGCTGTAAGATAGAGTAAGACAAAATTTGAAGTCTTCATGGCAGCAGTTCACTTTGTATTTTGGTGAATACTCTTCATATTTGGAGGTGTCAGTTGGAGTTTCAGATAAGACAAATATTAGAAAAGTTAGCTGCTTGGAAAGCTAGTAAGACAAACATAGTATTTGTTTGGGCCAATATTTGTAAAGTATGCCGATTTCTTTTGAAGAATCACACGGTAGAAGACAAATCTGGAGTTCCGTCAGAAATTAAAAGACAGTGGAATTTGATGGTCCTTTGGAATATATTTCAAAGGCCGATATTATTACTTTATCTCTCAGTGCATATGACAAACTACCCATCAGAAAAGACAAATATAAACGATATTATATGCTGGGTAATTCTTAATATTTCAGGTGCTCTGGATGTTAGCGGATAAAGACAAATATCGAACTTACTGGAGATAAAACAAGCAGATATATTCAAATTGTCACCCCTAGAAGAGACGCAATCCCAAAGGTAGACGGATTTATTTTATTAGGCCTTGTAAAGACGTCACTCCAGTTGGCACTGAGATATTCATTGCATTGGCTTCCATCCACATTCCTCTTTGTCTCTGGTTTCAGACTGTCATAGACAACAGTTTACAGGAGCATAATGTCTTGTAATGTAGAATTGATTGCATAATAATTAATGTACCCAGCATTGTAATGACATTATATAATTAGCATTTGGAGTGCATTTGGATATCTTGCATCGCTGTCCTGTCAGCTACCTCATAGCTTGCATTCTGTATTCAAGTCTGCACTTTCAAGGCATTGTACTGTAGTTGGACTTGCATCTGTAATGATAAGTATTGTAATCTTCAAGTACAATCTACAATAGAATGGATTTGGAGTTTGCTCTCTAATTGTTTGACATAATGTCTCTTGCTGTAGCTGAGTGTCTACAATTAGTTTAGTCATCTCATTGCATTGAAAAGGCAGCTATATATATTTGCATTGTCTTGTAGTACATTGATAAATCATTAGTCAACATCTATTGCATATTCTACATCATTCAAAATTAGAAAATCAGATATCAGCAAATACACAGTTGCAGCTCAAGTGTTTGACGATATTCCTTGAGTTTAAATCAGCAAAATAGGGTCAGATTTATCAGGGGATACTATAGGCTGAAATATTTACAGCGAAAAATGTCATCATGGCAAAGTTGTTTAGCAATAAACAGGCATGGAAAGAAATTGAACAAACACAATACAAGGTCATACGTAGTTTGCAACATTTAGATGATTCACTTTCAAAGTTTGAACTTTCCAAAGGATCATCTTCACATTCTTCTAGCAAAGGTCCAACACCACAAGACAAAGAAGCGGTGGTGATTAGCATGTTGGAGGAGTATAGCATTCTTCCTCAATATGTTAAGAAAAATCTTCCTTTCAAGGACTACATGGACATACACCCGAAACTTTGTCACAAGACTGAGCATGCAAGGAAGTAATATCACATTATAGCTCATGAATTGTTCGTACATGGAATGGATAAAGTATCTTCACATATGGTTGTTACAAATCTTCATGAGAATGATTTGGTGTCTTCAAGTTCAGATGAGTTATGCAAAAATTTATATGATGAATTTGATAGACATGCTGATTTGACTCAAGGAGACATTAGGACAGCCTTGGGAAATGATTTGTCTACATTATCCTTGCAAGGAGGTTTCTCAAGAGGCTAGCATAGATCGTATTAGTGATTTGGATAGCAATGGTGTGGATTCTTTGGGTGATCATAAGGCGGATACTCAAGGTTTGAGTATTAATGATGCATTGTGTGAGAAGGAGTTATGCCACCACGAGTCTGATTTTTCAAATCAGACCATAGAAAACCAATCAAAAAATTTATTTAATGGCAATGAATCCTAGGATCGTGATTTGGATGGACATGCAGTTGCTCTAGTAGCGGAAGTGTGTGAAGATATTGTCAATACAACAACTTCTACCCTGCTAGTTGAGCCATCCTTTGAGGTACATGGTAGCAGTACCATTGATGATATTGTGAGTGAAGCTAATAGCACTCATGATATTGCTTATTGGTTAGTGAACAATGATAATTCAACCTCATATCAGAGTGTAGACTCTAAATCAAAAAACTTGTATGGGGGTGATAAGTTCCAAGTTCCTCATCATTTGGTAGGTCAACTAAAGGTGAACGACAGTATGATTGCCACAGCCATAGAGCATTTTTGATGTTGCTCATCAGATGTTGGCCCTTCATGGTTGGAGTACCACTGTGATAGATGAGCACGGAGAGAGTGGTCTTTCCCTTGTAGAGTTTCATGCACTTTGAGAAGCAATTGGAATAATGAATCAAAATTACCTACAACTACTTGTGGACAGAGATTTTCTTCTCGAGTGGGATTGCATCTATCATAAGGCATTGAAGGGAAAGGAAGAGGAGGTTGATGAGCTTACTCATGAGGTTGAGGTGACTATGGACTCGTTGAAGAGCATCCAGTTGGCCCTTCAGGAGTCATAGTCACAGATAGAGGAGCTTACCGTGGAGTTGAGTTTGACACAGTCTTCACCATCTTTAGATATAGTTCAAGTTTCCATGGCAGTAGTTGGTGAGGAGCATGTATCCACGTATTTTGGTTGTGAGCAGGTTGAGGATGTGGTTACATCCATCATGGTTACAGGTGCAGTCGATACAGATGGGCAGGAACCACATGTTGCACCCGGTTCTCTTGAGGTTAGTCCCATGATAGGTGATGTAGGGCAGATTATTGATAGCTTTTGTGACATCGTAGTCGATTCACTAGTGAGTTGTGTGACAAATCACGACACTACTCCATCTTCATAGGAGATATGCAGAGTATCATCTAGTTGGGAGATTGATTCTTATGTTGATTTGTTGCCCTCCCCTGGAAGCAAATCGGTCATTTCATCCAATGCAGTTGATTATGATCGACAATTTGTTGAGCCAATTCAGAAGTACAATTCGATTTATTGTTCCAGGGACTTAGAGATGGATGATTCAGATCAACATGGAGTAATTGTGCAGTTTGTGAATAATCCATTATTTGAGTTTGATGGTGGGTTGATCTATGATAATCTACTCTTCGAAGAAGCCGACACACCTCTCGATAATTAGCTTAGGGTCGAGTGATATGTCATGTCGCTTCTAGTTGACATCTCTCGTGAGCACGTGATTAGCCTATTATGCAACCCTCGTGAAAATGATAGGATGGATAGGGTCTTGATGGAGCTTGGCTCTGTCAAGATTTGATTAGTTGGCTACTTCGCTCGGGTTCATTCGACACTTTAGCCCGAAGCTATTTTAGCATTTGGCACTCACCGCGGGGACCCCGCCATTTTTAGCAGGATTGATTACGTGCAGAATCACTTCCTTATTCGTCAGCTTCAGACGGCTCGTGCATCGGGTGAATATTGAGAGAGATATTAATATTTAATTGATTTAATTAAATATTAATTATTGGAGCTTATAATATAAAGTTATAATATTTCAAATATTATAACTTAAGTGATTTGGCTGAAGGGGTCGCCCAACATGGGAAGGGGCCATTTGTGATTATATTTTATAATTAAAAATTTCACCGGAGACTATTGAAATATCAAAATCAAAAGTTCGAATTATTTTAATGATCCCTATTTTTAAGGAAGTCGCACTTTTCAAGAAATATAAGGTTTTGCATTGAAAAGTCGAGCTCATTATGTTATTGAGTTATTGAAAATTGATCAAGTTTCGTCCAGAGCACGGAAGCCAAGGGTTTCAGTCTCAGAGCATTGGGGAACGAGCCATCTCTAGTGAAAGCAATTTAGAGGTTGTGAAATATCTTCCGATTTATTGCCAGGCAAGAGATTTCTTCATTTAGAAGAAGTTACAGAGCTTCACAGAGGTTTATATCTTCAGGGTTTCAGTGTGAGATTTATCCAGCAGGGTTTATATAGTTGAGGCGCCTATTTCTTCAGATCTAGAGATTCCAGAGGAGCCGTACTTTTTATTTATTGTTTGCTGCTGTGTACCAGGCCGTACCATTTGTGAAAGAGGCGTACCTTTGTCTCAAAGCAAATTGCCTTCATTCTTGGCAGACAAACTTCACAGTTAGAGGCGCATATATCACTAGCAGTAGATTCTTCCTTCTGGCGCAAGAGAAAGGGCTCATTCATCTCAGCCGTACCATTGCAAGAAGATCATTTATTGCTGCAAAACAACCAGGTTCTTTCATAGAAAATCATTGCCTTTTTGATTGCATGTTATTGGATCCTTTTTGTAATCATTCCAGAAGACAAATAAATAGACTGGCATCAGTATTTACATTAGATACTATTGTTTCCAGAGTTGAATAATTTTTATAGAATTTATTTTCAATTTCTTGCAAAATCGCATTATTACATTTATGCTCAAAAATCACAAAAAAACCAAAATACATCAAAACAAACAAAAAGACGTAGATTCGAGCAGGGGAAACTAGGGGTTTCTACACGATAATCGTAGTGTTTGGGATCGTTCCAGGCATCGGGATTCCAAACAGGGCTCACGGAGGAGTTTTATTAGTGGTATTACTAAGTGAGTACTTATAGTTTTTCCTTTGATCCACCTGTACATGATTTGTATTTAATGCAAAATTCTTGTACGCATGATGATTCTCTTTGCGAGGTCGAGGGAAGCCAGTCATTTTTGTGCTCAAAGTTACCATCTTTAGAAGATGTGACTAGAGGCTGCAAGTATTTGACTCAGTTGCTTGTAGGGGATTACTTGCAGGATCAGAGGATGGACTACCATCATGCAGGTGAGTACCTAATAGAGTTTGCCACTTATGGGTTTCAATGGGAGACAGGGCATCCAGGAGGTTGTAGTGGCAGTGGGCATGATGGCTTGGTTAGTTATCATATCCATGGGAGTTTAGCAGGAGTTGTAGAGAGATATTGTGTTATATACGCTTTTAGATGTTCCTATCTCCGCATGATAGATGAATGTGTGGTTCGGTATTTTTGGGATCTAGGGGGCGACAGGTTTGGCACTGTGTATTGGACGGGTCCCATTGGGTTGCTTCACTATCTGCAGCAAGGTGAAGTGGAGATCAGATTTGAGTAGTGGAAGTCTGAGGGTGTTTTTCATAGCAGACTTCTATTTTGGATTTGGGATCTAGATATTTTATGTTGGACACTCTCTAGTGTGTTGAGGGATCCTTTGTGTGCATCAGGGTTTCGGTCTGGGTTCATTGGGGAGTATTGCTGCATGTGCATGATGTTACTTCACAGTTTGTGGTGTATGGTGTTTTTATTAGGGTGGAGCAGCATGTTGGTTGATGTTTGCTTGAGGGCAAGCAATCTTGGGAAGGGAGGACTGTAATGTCCCCTTTTCTAGCTCGCATGGTTTGATGTTGTCGTTAGCCTATTTCTCCTTGGTCTCGTAGGCTAATTAGGGCTTTGAAGGAATCATAAGGATTTTTGGCCTAGGCAATTTTCGTTGCAGGTCAATTCGGGGGGTTTTGGAGGCAGTTTTGGTATACTTACTATTTTTAGTAAGTCATTAATGCTATTAATAGTAATTCATCAGGGGGGTCGGGGTCTCCAGTGACAGTGCCTTTTCAATGGAAGATTGGTTCTTATCGTTAGATTATTTCAGTTCCATTGGTATAATTCGCCTCCGCATTAATAAAGTTTAAATTATAAAGTTAAATCCAATTATTTAACTTTATTAATGTGAGCCTAAAGTTAATTGGGAAAATGAATAGTAAAAGGGGCCCCTTATTTTAAAATATATGAGACATCAAAAAGGCAAAAAGGAAGTTT
The DNA here is from genome assembly GCA_007258455.2 of Sequoia sempervirens. Classification (NCBI taxonomy): domain Eukaryota; kingdom Viridiplantae; phylum Streptophyta; class Pinopsida; order Cupressales; family Cupressaceae; genus Sequoia; species Sequoia sempervirens. The sequence goes on along the minus strand of VDFB02040458.1, from coordinate 12,833 downwards.
ATGTTTTATCCCACATTGGTTAAAAGGGTGAATGAGCTCTTATGAGAAGTTTATAAAAGTGTTGCAAGGGCTCACTTTCAGCATGCTTGGTTTATGCTTGATTATTATATTCTCTTGGAGAATTCTGGGAAGCTTTGGCTTTCAGCAGGTTTGAGGATGGAAACCATTGAGATTGGAGGCAGTGGACGGAAACCCATTGTCTTTTGGAGATATTACTTAGGTGTCTCACTTTGTGCTTCAAATTCACACTCCTGGTTATCCAATCCATCTGTGAGTTCTGTGGTTACGATTGGGTATTTCTGTTGTTATTCTACTGAAGATTTGAAGGCAATATTCATATGTAATTTCAGATCTTTGTTCTAAAACTGTTTACATTGAAATTTGTTTGCGAGTTATTGGATAAATAGAAATCAGTTTGCATGCAAATTGTTTGTTAAACTTTCTGTGGAACATTTGGGAAAACTCGGGGCAAATATCCATAGGGGATGTTTCATTTGGCCTCAATGTTCAAGTGAAGGCAACGTTTGAAATTCAGTGTTCTTTGTTACAAAAGTTCGTGTTTCAAAAGTCTAGAGTTGGTGCTTCAGTTGGTTCGGAGTTGGTGCTTCGAAGGAGAGTTGGTGCTCTCAGTGGGTTGGTGCTCACTTATGTAAACTAGGTTGGTTCCCTTTGAAAAAAATAAAAGCAATATTTTGCCGTGGTTTTTTACCCGAAAGGGTTTTCCACGTAATCCAGGTGTTCATCTTGTTAATGGTGTTTTTGTTGCTCTTATTGTTCTGATTTTTGATTCATATGGTTTATGTGGTTTAAAGTTTTAAAAGGTTTGAAATACTGATTCACCCCCCTCTTAGTATTTCCTATGTGCTCTTTAGTAGTGACATGTGCAATATTATTTTATTGGAAGAAGAGAGTATTGCAGGTTGATAATCTAACAACAATGATTGTGTGATTTGTGGAAGTATCATGTTTTTTAAATTTCTAGTAAGCATTGTTTTCAAAATTTTACTTGCATATCTTCATGGTAGGTATATGTGAGTGCAAGTGATAGTGTTGTGACAGTATGGCCTGTAAAAACAATAAGTGTTTTCATTTTTCTAGTACAAGTGCTATCAAATTTTTGTAGATATTCATGGAATTCACCCTCTTAGTATTTCCTATGTGCTCTTTAGTAGTGACATGTGCAATATTATTTTATTGGAAGAAGAGAGCATTGCAGGTTGATAATCTAACAACAATGATTGTGTGATTTGTGGAAGTATCATGTTTTTTAAATTTCTAGTAAGCATTGTTTTCAAAATTTTACTTGCATATCTTCATGGTAGGTATATGTGAGTGCAAGTGATAGTGTTGTGACAGTATGGCCTGTAAAAACAATAAGTGTTTTCATTTTTCTAGTACAAGTGCTATCAAAGTTTTGTAGATATTCATGGGAACAATATGCAAAGAAGCACTTGACAAGTGAGAAATCAACCATGCTGTGATGTGACGGTGAGTATGTCAATAATGAAGCCAACACAGACAACATGATCTAGTATGTATGACTGGTGAAGCTGAAGCCCATTTATATACTGGGCAGTTTGTAGAGAAAAATAAATCTTGTAAAATTTATACATCTAAGTCTTGGACAGTAGAGTTGCAAAGTTTCCATCCAAATCCTCCCCATCTACCTTGACTTTCATAGCTTTAGAAGCTGCAGGAAAGTTTCCACTCATTAGCTTTCTGATCATAGCAAAAGCTTGTTTGTAACATTCAGGTCACCCATTTCTGTGTCATGAAAGGAGAAGGGTGTAATAAACCCTCACGAATTAACCAAAAAGCATATTGTCAAAGCACTGAACTGATTACTTGTTTATGGTAACAATGAATGAAGATCAGAAATGCATTTACAATGTGCAGAAGTTAGTATTAAAGAAGCAGCAATAATGACTGTAGCCAGTGATGAAGAAATTTGTCCAAAGGAACATATATATTAATTGTAAAAATTAATAAGCAGTGATAATATATGAAATAATTACAAACAAGAAGCAACGAATATATTCCTAAGGCATAAGGAGCGATTCCCATAAAGAAGCGATTATGAAGAGAGTAGCAATTACTATATCCTAAAGCAATGTTTATTATTAATAAAGAGCAGCAGCGAATATATGGGCAGTGATGAATATGAATAGAAGGAATTAATATTCAAAAGAAGCAATTAGTCTTTGAAGGGTGTAGCGATTAAGTTCAAGACAACAAAAAGACAAAATTTGTCTTATCCAAAAAGGTAAAGTATTTTGTCCTATTCACATTTTGTTTTATTCACATTTAAAGTGGAAAAGGTGGCAATTGAGACATGGGGTGTCTTAAAGGAAAGAGTGCATCTTTTGGGAAACAATACATCCCTTGTGAAGTATTGTGTCTCCTCATTCAAATAAGAAGATATAAATAATGTTTGGAGAAGGGAAAGGAAGGGGGAATTCAGATTTCAGACTTCATTTTATAATTATTTTCCAAAATTGGATTAGCTCTTATGGGAAGCAAATAATTAATCATGGAAGCATATTTTTCAAAGACATAATTCAGGGAAGGCTCCAAAGGAAAATTGCATATCAGACAAAGCAATCAGATTCAAGGCCTATTAATTTATCATCAATAGGCAGATATATATGTTCAAGGAAAGCATGATTTTAGAGTTATAAATCAGGAACAGCTATATCTTATATAAACAGATACATATTCAATTCATTGCATGATTTCAGAGTCATAGATCAGGGATGGTAATATCTCAATTAAGCAGATGTGTATTCAAGCTTATGCATGCTATCAAGGATAATATTCAGAGATAGCAGTCTGTTATTAATAAGGATCAAACTCTCTTTGTGCATACAAATCGGACTTATATCAGAAATCCAAAGAGATTTAATCATCATTAATGATCTAATATCTTATTATTCATTTATGATCGTTCCTTTGTTAGATATATTGCAATTTTATTTCGAATGTTCCTACTGGGGACATTACAAAGGGGAACAACTTCCCTTTGAAAGGGTTTTCATTAGTCTATCCAACCCTTGAAGGTTCAAAGCGAATTCAATTTCTTAGTTAAAACTAATTGTCAAGGTTTGTGGCACCATTTTGTTAGTTGATTATGATTGAAAAAAGTTTATATGTGTGTGTGAAAGTACTGCAGACACAAGATCTTATTTACTCTGTTATGCTGATTGAGAATTTGGATTGTAACCAGCATTAGTTTAAGTAAGTTCCTCAGTGATACAATCCTTTGCACATCATAGCTATTTGGTTCTGTAATTTGGTTCAGTTTTGTCTCAATAAGTGATACTTGATTTTGTAACAGAACTTCCCAAGTTGACTTGTTTATTTGACAAGTTGCTAATATTCTCAATTTATGGTTTAGGATTCAAAACATAGACAATTACCAATATTAGCTTCATTTGTTTTCTTGTATAACTAGCAACATTGAAGCTTTTATTTTACTTGACAGCATTGGCACTATGTTCAAGTAGATGCTATGACTCCTGTTTCTTCCATCTATATCAAATCATCAATCCTATATTGAATTAGAGTTTCCTTCATGAGCTTTTGGTTTATTTTCTTTTAGCTTTGTGCTATTCATATATCTACGTTTAGGATATTTTCAATTGTTTTCCATATAGCAATAAAACATCTTTTGATAAATAGTTCAATATTCTCTCGTTTGACATATCTGTGCTTACTTATCACAATTAAATTTGTTTCTTGTATTATGCTAATAGGTTATTATCTGTAATTGATCTAGGAGTACAGGATCCATATGGACACATTGGATCTATACTTGTGAACATATCTCGGATGGAAACAGGGAGAAAGCTCTTGTTAGATCCTAAGTGGAGTCTTTTGAAACAAATTATTCGACAAATTGATTCACCAAGTACTTTGAGAAGGAAGGGGGTATGCATGCTATGCTCTTAACTCTTTATTGATGGGTATGTCTTTGTGGTTGATATGAATTATGAAGGAATTAGAGACATGAATATATTTTTGTTTGACATAATTTGTTATGAAAGATTGCATTTGCATGTATTATAGATCTTAATTTGTTTTTAGTATATTTTAATTGATAGGGTCACATACCCCATAATGGCTACAATTCTCTCTTTGTTTATTGTTTATAATTATAAAGTTATGTAGTATGATTTAATAAATACATAAAATAAACAAAATATTAATTTCTAATTAATAATAAAACTAAAATTCAGTCCATAGGATTTGATAACTCACAATATTGTTATGAAATACTAAGAAAGTACCCACAGGTATTCAAGAAGTAGATAAACATTTTAAATAGGAAAAATACATATGTGAATTGCGTTTCATAATTGGTGCTAAGAAAATCACTAGATTTGACAAAATGCTGGTGGCTTCTTAAGGATTGAGAATATAGAACTTGAATGCTATTAATTGCGTACCTATCAGCTGCATACACACATTCAGAATCTAGATAAAACATCAATACCTAAAATGTTATTAGAATCCAAGTTGGCACACTTAGGCATTAAATCCCAATTCTTCATTGCCCCTTGATTGTAGTCAGCTTCCCTATGTGACAAGGGATGCAAGTTGGAATGCACAAACTAAATCATTTGATTTTTTTTGCAGCCAACTAGTTGTGCTTAAATGAGTGGATAAAGGAGTATGTACTCTAGTTTCACTCAGCTGAAGAAGAATACTCGACTTGTTGAATCTGGAGGCAAAGTCAATACAACATTTGTAATTATAAAACATGATATATAGCTGTGAAAGAATAGTAAGAAAGTTAAAAATTAAAATGCTTGCCTTTGTTAGAATTCTGATAGCAAGAGGTTGGAGTTAAATAGAACCTTGCCTATAGAGGCACAACCATATTGATTATCCTTGTCCCAAAGAGCTATATGATTGTGATTCTGTAACAAAATGAAGTTGCCAAGCTCACTCACAATAGTATCCTCCACATTTTGATTTGAGAACATTCTACAAAATGTAGTCTTTTACCCATCAAAAACTTAAGCATCTCTATATGGTGCCATCTCTCATGGGCAAAGAAAGTATCTCCATGCTGTAATATTTGGGAGACAATGCAAACACAAGGAGATGCAAGGGTGTGGTCATCTTGCACTAGTGATCAACAATTATTCTTTGTAACCTTTCGATTTTTTTTTTTGTGGGGTCATTTTGCTTTGTTGCTATTGCGACCTTTATTTTTTCTATCATGGAGTTTGTGCCATCATAGTCTTCTCTCAAGTATGGTTGATAGTGATACATATCAGCACACTTGATCATACTTGTGATGGCTTGGTGAAGCTCAATATGTAGTCCACACAAGCCCAAATCATCATCCAGGATTAATGATTTGAGCTTTTGGGCCCTTCGTGAATTTGCTTGCCTACACATTCCAAAGGTTGCTAATGATCACGGTGCTCAACAGATCTTGCAATTTCACAAGTTGTCTCAAGATGATTTTGTGTGATGCAAATTGAGTCCTAGCAACTTAATGTAGTGTAAACAATAACAAATGAAAATTTTAAAAATTAGATATGTTGTATGAATTTATTATTAAAATTTTATTTCAAACTTAGGATAATTTTAAAAAATATTGGAATTTCATAAACTTAAATTGAACAACTCCAGCGTGGAGGCCTTGAAGATGACTTGTGACATATAGTGGTTTGTCATAAATATCTAAATCTCCTTACTTTCAGTGTATATTTCTTTCACCCTCTCTAACTCTGTGCCAAGGATGTGGGAAAATCATTATTGGAGATGCTATTATAATTGGCTTGCATGATTCTGTCTTTACTAAAGGATGAAATCTTAATTTTGCTCTTTCACCTACAAATTCAACCTCTTATTGTTCTTTGATATATGAGAAAATTTGCTATTTTGGCAACCCCTTTTTGTTTGGCCCTTGCCAAAGGAAACCTCCACTTCTAGGAATTTGCCGAGTCATCATAATATATAGCCATAGAGGTGATTATCGATCAAATTTGAATGGCCTGCTGAACTAGAACTATTAGTCATTCTATAAAAAACAAATTGAAAGTAATCTTAGGGCACTCTAACTTAGAAAATCAAAACAAAAACAATTAACAACAATATAACCCTACAATTTGTTTAAAAATAATGTAAATGTTTAACAATTAAAAAAAGATTCAAAATGCTTAAAAGAAGCTAAAAATCTTGGAAAAAAATTGAATTTTTTTGGAAAAATCTGTTTTATTTCAAAAAGTACTCAAAATAAACGTACCTTTGATTGATAAATCTCCTTGGTGCAAGCTAGTTGTTTTCCATAGCACTTACCAAACATAATTTTTGCCTTTGCAATTCTTCACCTCTGAAAAAAGAACTAGCAAGCTTAAGGATGAAAAATGGTAAGTTGAAATGAGAGCATATGTTTTTGTGTTTTGTGTTTATGAAATGAAAGCTTTTGAGGCACTTTAGGTTGAGTTAGGGTTTTAAATCTCACTTTTAAGTATATTTTCTATTAAAAAAGTCCTTTTTTATGCTTTTGTTTTTTTTCTTGAGGTCTTTGTTGGGTTCACCTGGGAACAGCCTAAGTGGCTAGTGTATCCCCCTAGGTACATTTTAGACATATGTAGGGGGTGCTCATCCGTGCTTTGGGCGAAACCCATGCCGGACCCAGCCTTGGCCCTTCTTGGGCTGTGTATGCGAACCTGACTTCTTAGCTTCAAAATGCTTCTAATTGAATGTAAACATCAAGTTCTTCTGGTTACAGAAATAGTCAATGACTTGTGCAGGATTCTTGCAGAAAAAACATGGATATTGATTCAATGCCTTGTTATTTTTTAAATTGTGATTTTTTAGGCCTTACAGAGTATTGTTATCTATTTCAGGTTTCAGGCACTCTTAGGAATTGTTGCTTTGAATCTGAAACCCAGCTAGCCAATTTGCTTTTAATAGCTCAATTTCTATGGCCTGCCCTTCTTTTACCGCTTGCAGGAAAACAGGTTTGTTTATCTTTCCATTACATTAGAATAAATTATGGACATATATGCATTTTTATTCACAATGCAGTTTGATCTTTTGCTTTGTGCAATGTTCTTTCCACACAAAATATGTTGATTATTCTAAATTTCACATCCATCAGCTATTTGAAAGAGAATTTTGTTCTATTTGTGTAAAGACCATATTGTAGTCATCACTAGGTGCATGACAAGGTTCAAGAATTTGAACAGTATGCATGCTTTGCATGAAACTAGGTCTCTTGATATGAATTTCCTGTTTTTTTCTTGGATTCTAAAATTGAACTTCTTGTAATCTTGGATCTCTCTCAAAGTTTCAATTTTCTTCTGTATCTCAAATATTATGGTCTGCTCTTCTCTTGCTTCTTGTGGTAAAACAGGTGTGGTCATCTTTCAGTTTCATTAGAATGCATTGTAGAAATATATCTGATTTTTCATTCAATGCAGTTTGAAATTTTACTTGTTACAATGAGCATGGGATATCTCTTTCCATACAATTTTTTTTGACTAAAAAATTTACATCCGTATATATATATCAACACCTCAACAGAAATAGAAGTCTTTTTATTTTATTTTTGTAATCCCCTATTGCAGTCGTTTGTAGCATTGCAACAAAAATCTTTTGGGTAAAAAATGGGCAAACCAAAAGTTTAAGATAAAAAGAAAAAAGTGGGATTTAATTAGGAAAAGAAAAAGGAAAAAAGTCAGATTTTCAAAAAATGTAGAGAAACACACAAAAAAAATAGAAAAGCCTGCCATTTTTTAAAAATTTAAATACATTTTAATAGCATAGAGATATAGAGGGCAAATACAAATGAGAATTTAGCCCATGAAATTTGGATTATAGATTTTCTCATCTATGTTCATATCGTTGATTACATTACATTGTGTAATGTGTATTGCATAGTGCATAAATGAAACAACATGCTAATAGTTTTCAAAATTTCAATTACAATCTACTTGCAAAAAGTCAACCTACAAACTAAGTACAAAGTTAAGTCATGTCCTCATCCTAGTCGCCACATACCGGTGACGGTGTTGGCTCACTACTCGGGATCCTCGTGAGCTCGCACAGGAGGTCGTGAGGATCCTTTTTGGCAGTTGCTCAGTGTTGGTTAGCTCCAGTTTGCAGTGTGTCAGGTTTGGGCCTTCGCAGAATCTTCCAGAGAGTCTTTTCAGAGAACTTTCTATTTTTAGAAAGTTAGGTCAGACGGAAGCTGCTATTTCGGGCAGGGCACCTGGTGCAGTGATTCAGCTCAGATTCGACCTGGTTCAGTACTTGTTTGATTTGACGGAGAAATAAGGAGTAATTACTGAGTTACGAAATATTTAATAATTTGACTTTATTATAAAGTCACTTTATTGAAATATTAAAATATTTAATTATTTGGCTAAGTTATAAAGTATTTAATTATACTTTATATTATATTATTAAAAGGTGATTTAATGAGTATTTAATGCTCATTAAAAGGGGACGCCAATAATTAAATAAATTCTCCTAAGTCCAAAGTGAAAATTAAATCATTAATTTAAATGATTATTTTAATGGAGAATTAGGTCGAACTTTTCATAGAAGAATATATTGTTCTTCCCAAGGCAAAAAATCGAATCATCAGCTTTTATTATTCAATTTTTATCTCCTGTTCGAGTTTTTGAGCTGCAAAACCCTAGGTTTCTCGGCAAAAACACGCTTCGAGAACGAACTCCTCTTCAGATCGCATACCTGGAAATAAGGTGGGTGATACCGTACCGAAGATTGTACACTCTTGGTGATTTCTATCCTAAGTCACAGATTGAGCTTAATCATTTAGTCAGACAGAGATTCATCAGTATTCAGCAGAGATTATTCATCTTCCATCAGAGGCGACTTCATCCATTTTCATTCATCTGAGTTCTGGCTCGATTTCCAAGAGGCCGTACTTTATCATTTATTGCAGCTGTCAGGCCGTACCAGCAAAGGCCGTACTATTTCATCAGAGGAAGTCCTTCAGGGTTTTGGTCTCCAGTCTTCTGCAGAGGGGGCGCCTAAGGATTTAGAAGATTTTCCTCGGGTTTTGAGCTTGGATCCTGAACATCTGGAGTTGGCCGTACAAGTTACACCTTTCCCAAGGCGGCTGTGTGAAATCAGGTTTTCTTCATTAAATTTATTGTATTACATTCAGATCTCTGTATTTAATATTGTATACGCTCTGGAATCAATAATAGATGATGCGCCAACTGTTCTTGAGCAAGATCTTAGTGTAAATCATGTTCTAGAATTTTATTTAAATTTTCCAAGCATTTTTTAGTAAAATCGCAGCTTCAGCATTTTTGCCAAAATCCATCAAAAATACAAAATACCAAAAAATTGCAAAAAACACAAAAACATCAGTTAGGATTTGAACTCCCAGAAACCACTGGCTCCGGCCAAAAAAAAAGTCCCACAAAATCCCATGGAACACACTTTGTTATGAAGAGAGCTACACTAGAGGGCTGCAAGACTTGATGAAGCTCTTGGGTTGGAGCCTCTTCTAAGTCCTTCAATTACATTGCTATCAATGTTGTCCTTTGTTAAGATATCAAAATCATTAGGATTGAGAAGGAAATCATCACTTGCAATTGTAATGTCCCCTTTTTAGGGTTTCCTTATTTGGCAGTTGGTGCTATCTTTCGGAATTTGCGTCTGCATATTCAAAGGAGTATATTGATGTTGCCAAGCAGCCAAAGAGCTTTCTGGGTTTTCTCAGATCCTTGGTGGGCAGTATTGCTATTTTTAGCACACTATTTTTAATAAGTTTCAGTGCATCTTAGTTTAGGCTAATTTGGTGTTTGGACACACTTACTATTTTTAGTAGTTTTCTATTTTTAGTAAGTGCTATTTTGGGCACCGGTCTTGGTAGCAGTGTAGTGCACGTTTCTAGTTTTAGTAGTGGTTGGCAGTTGCAATTTGGCGAGTTCTAATGTTCTAGCATATTATTCACTTAAGTCTTCAAAAGGTGATTTTATGATTTATGTTATAAAGTTAAAAGTGACACGTCCTTGTACCCCCACGCCTAGGTTGGATAACTTGAGTTTTTTAAAAAACACGGTCTTATATTTCTTATGGGGACACCAAAGTGAAGGTAGAAAGTAAAAATAAATAAATAAAATTATTCCTTGGAATGTGGCGTCCCATCTTGGAGGGAAAATAGCAATTCAAGTTTGGAGCCCTAACTTCTATTTAAACCCACCATTTGCTCTCATTTTGGGGATATGCCGAATATGATAATGTTATGCTACTGGATTGGAACTGAAGAGTTCTTTCCTAAATCTTTAGAGGACGAAAACCCTCTCTAGGTTGTTGGTTTCGGATTTGGAAGATAGTCCCTAGCTGGTTGGGAGTGATTGCATTCAATAATCACCATGGAGCTTACAAGTAGAGTTTTCAGATTTTGGGTTTATTCATTTTAATGAGTTAGCATTATGTTTGGTGATCATTATTCATGATTTTAGTGAAATTTTGGAGTGTTGTTGATGGTTGTTTTTAGCTCTTTGCTTGCTGGTCAAACCCTTTCATGACTTAGGCTGCACCACAGTTTCATTGCTATAGATTGAAGGGTTGAAGATTTCGTTCTGGGTATTGTCTCATTTGATTCCTTGATCTTGGGCTTCTTGCCAATTTTCAGAATTTTAGGCAAAGTTTGTGATTTTTGGGAGCTGGTCGCCCCTCCTAGCAGGTCGTACCATTGGGGGGTTTTCATGTTTTTTTGGGAGTTGTGAAGATTTATACTCTTTTCCTTGCTGTTCGGACTGATTTGGCGGTGCCATGATCATCCTATGACCTTGCAATCAGTTATGAATGTTCTATGGCGAGTTGGTGACTTCCTTGGGTTGCGTGCCATATTAGAGTTTGTTGTTTGAAGGGTTTTCAGACCTACTATTGCATATCAGACCTGCTGCAGCAACCTTTCAGACTTGATACAGTCCTTTCGGGGTCAGATTGTGAGGTAAAATTGATAATACATTGCTGAGGATATCTATTTACAAGATGGGTTTCATGTGGAGGTGATCTGCCAGTCATATGCTTGCTGGTTTGGGTGCATCGGACTGATGCAACAACTATATCAAACCTGAAACAATTGTATTTTAGACCTTGTTCAGACTCCTAGGTGCCAACATTGAGGTATACTTGTTCTATTCTTGCGAGGGGAACTCATTGGTGTTGTTGGGTTTCATTTTGGGCATCTCATTTCAGTTGGGTTGTTGGTATTTGGATGTTATTTCATATTACTATCTCTTGAGCAGTTGGATTATTCTTGTTAGTATCATTTGTATTGAGCTTCATTGTAATACTGACTTGGTAGTACCATTTAGTAATCTTGCTCTATCTAGTTTTTGATACTAACCCCACTGAATAAGTAGCATTCCTGTTGAATAAGTGGATGAACTTTGTTTTATGTACTTCCCGTTGAACAAGCAAATGATTTTCTTTTCATGTTAACTATGCATCCCATTGTATAAGTGGTTTAGTTGGCAAACCGTTTGATGCTTTCATTTCCTGCAATTTGTAATTCCCACTGAATAAGTGGATGTTTCCTTATGTTTGAAGATTTCATACTCACCCCACTGAACAAGTGGTTAATTTCAATAGCGTAGCATTGTAACCTTACCACCGTATGTTCTCACCTTGCCCACATTGGGATTTGGGTGATCAAAAAGTGGAAGGAAATTTACTTAAGTTGATCATCTTTGATTATTGGCTAACACATTGTAACCTTACCATCGTATGCTCTCACCTTGGCCACATCGAGATCTGAGTGATCAGAAAGTGGAAGGAAGTTTACTTAATTTGATCATCTTTGATTATTGGCTAACGCTAACAAGTTGTGAAGTTTGAAAAATTTAAGGGTGGGTTATACTTATTACAACAATCCATTCAAAATTTTGATCAATCTTGTCAAGGTCGATTGGTTGGTTTTCCTTGATAGTAATTGTTGCCTCCTTGTGCCTCCCTTTTTTATTTTCCATAAAATATAATTGATATGAGAAATCTCAATGATTTATCATGCTCAAATATGCCTCTGGAAGTTGTAGTATCCCTTTCCCAGACTTTAGTTAAATACCCATCTGAAAAATCCTAAAGGCAGCTAAAGCTTTTCCCTTTCTTCTTTTGGACCTTTTAGCATTGTCAGGATTTCGGGTCCCTTAAGGACATTTGGACAAAGTCCAAAAGTCCAATTTCCTTCTGTTAGTGTTTGGTAGCTTAGAGAGTGATTTTTCTCCTAAGTAAAAATTAAGATAATAAATAATTATCAAGGTAGGTCGGCCTTGTTAACAAATGATATTTTATATTTGTTATTTAAATCAAAGAGTCTGACCTAGATGAAAGGTTGCCTAGTTTGGTATATATACAAGGTGGTCTTCATTCATTCATCATCAAGTTCATTCATCATAATTCACATTTTTTTTCTATAGAGCAGAAGTTCTCCCTTCAGCAGCAGATCATCATTCGTTAGCAGCAGATCTAATTCAAGGAGAATCATATTTATGTGTATCTTTGCATCAAGGAGTGATGCTATTATCCATTGTATTAATTCGTCCTTAAGAACATTCTGATTGTAAAGAAAATTTCTGCTTCTTTTATTTGATATATAAGAGATATTCTTTGTTGGGTTTTTCTCCCTCGAGTAGGAGGGTTTTCTCAAGGTAAAAGTGCTGTGTTTATTGTTCATGTGTTGCATTTTCTGCTTTATGTTAATTCTGATCCTAAAAAACTAACATGGTATCAGAGTGGGTTCAAGAGATCCGATCAGATTTAATTAAGCAGATACTCCATGAAGTTCATTTTTTGGAAGGCATTGTTCTTGGAGTCTATTGGCG